>JAYKAV010000355.1:68655-118736 GCA_035582835.1 Phoebastria nigripes | reverse complement strand
GATGCCGTTGGCCTTCTTGGCCACCTGGGCACACTGACGGCTCATATTCAGCTGGCTGTCAACCAGCACCCCCAGGTCCTTTTCCGACAGGCAGCTTTCCAGCCACTCTTCCTCAAGCCTGTAGCATTACATGGGGTTGTTGTGACCCAAGTGCAGGACCTGGCACTTGGCCTTGTTGAACCTCATGCAGTTGGCCTCAGCCCATCGATCCAGCCTGTCCAGGTCCCTCTGCAGAGCCTTCCTACCCTCGAGCAGATTGACACTGCCGGCCAGCTTGGTGTCATCTGCAAACTTACTGAGGGAGCACTCAATCCCCTCATCCAGAGCATTGATAAAGATACTGAACAAGACCGGCCCCAAAACAGAGCCCTGGGGGACACCGCTCGTGACCAGCCGCCAAGTGGATTTCACTCCATTCACCACCACTCTCTAGGCCCGGYCACCCAGCCAGTTTTTTACCCAGCAAAGAGTACACCTGTCTAGGCCATGAGCYGCCAGCTTCTGTTGATTTCACTCTCAACATTGGCATGCCACCCCTACGCCCATCACTAGTGAGCCTGGGTTTATCCACTTCCCCCTTCAAACCTAGTTTAAAGCCCTCTCGATGAGCCCTGCCAACTCATGAGCAAGAATCCTTTTCCCCCTGTGAGACAGCTGAACTCCATCTGTCGCCACTGTAAATCTCCCCATGATCAAGAAAGCCAAAATTCCACTGATGGCACCAGCCCCTGAGCTACGTGTTGATCAGGYGTGTTTTCCTGTCCCTGTCAGTATTCTTCCCTGCCACTGAAGGGATTGATGAAAACACTACCTGTGCTCCTGATCCTTCGACCAATCGCCCCAGTGCTCTGAAGTCCCTTTTGATCACTTCTGGGCTTCTCTCCGCAACCTCGTCACTACCAGCCTATATAACCAATAGCGGGTAGTAATCAGAAGGCCGTACCAGACCGGGGAGTTTTCTAGTAACGTCTCTAACCCGGGCCCCAGGGAGGCAGCAGAMTTCCCTGTGGGGTGGGTCTGGTCAGCATATCGGGCCCTCTGTTCCCCTCAGAAGGGRATCGCCTACGACAATTACCCTCCTTTTTTTCTTAACAGAGGCAGGTCATCATGTGTGGGGCTGGCCTCCTCACCCTAGGCAACCCCCTGGATGGACCTTCATCTACATCCTCGTTTGCCTGGCCCTCAAGTTCCAGGGCCCCRTATCTGTTTTGTAAGGGCAACYGGGAAGGTRAGGGAGGCCAGGAGGGGATTCGCCTGGCACCCCGAGCAGGGACCTGTTTCCATCCCCCCCTGTCTCTTAGGTCCCCTCCTTCTGCCTGGTGGCAGGAGGGCAGGGGATCCTCTGCTTCTTGTGGAGCCTCCATCTGCCACCTTAGCCTCAGGGATGGTAGGGTGTGGCTCCACCAATCTATCTCCCTCTCACACTCCCTGATACTCCTTAAGCTTTCCACTTCCTCTCTCAGCTCTGCCACCAGGCTGAGCAGATCATCCACCTGGTCACACTGCACACAGGTGTTGTCTCTGCTGCCCTCCGGTACGAGTGACAGGCTCAGGCACCCCCTGCAGCCGGAGACCTGGAYAGCTGTATGTTTGTTTTGGGAGGTCCAGCTGGGTTGCCACATTCCTTCTGGTGATGGCTTTCGGCCGAATGGAAACCATAACTAGGTCCTCTTMTGGGAGYGCGATAACCACTAGTTGAGTTGGCCTCTAGAGCCAGGAGGGAGACTGTGCCCTGCCCGCACACCTTCCCTGCATGCCCTGCCCACGCGAACTGCCGTGCCATGCCCTTCTGACACGCTACGTCCTGTTTGCCCACCCTGTTTGCCGCGCTCCTGATATGAGATATGAAAGGGAAGTTTAAGGAGTGGGGGAAAGCGTCCCCCTCCATAAATTGGTTCTCCGAGGAGAAAAAGTAGAGAGTAGTGTAATTATTAATAGTTTCTGAGATTTGGCTCCCGAGGTAAGGAGATGACGGCGATGCTGAGTACAAATACCAGCTTTACACAGTGCAGCAAAATGATAACCCAGCTCCGAGCAATAATAAACAGCACAACAGGGAACAGATACTGCAAGCAAGGTATTACATAACACAACATCRAGAGCCAGCCCCACAACTTTGAGAGCAAAGAAATCAACATTGTGACCAGCGACTATTAAACCAATATAATGAATGCTTATAACAAATTTTGCCTTAACACGTTTTGGTGAGATCTGTTTTTATCTCAACCCTTTGTGCCCCACATTGGTTGCCAAAAAGGACTGCTGTGATTTAACCCGTCAGGCAGCCAAACACCACACAGCCGCTCGCTCACTCCCTGCCACCCCCAGTGGGATGAGGGAGAGAATCGGGCGGGGAAAAAAAGTAAAATTCGTGGATTGAGATAAAGACAGTTTAATAGAACAGAAAAGGAAGGGAAAATAATAATAATAATAATAATAATAATGATGATGATGATGATGATGATGATGATGATAATGGTAGAATATACAAAATAAGTGATGCACAGTGCAATTGCTCACCACCCGCTGCGCGATACCCAAGCAGGGATTGCTACTTCCCGCACCACGCTTCCTATTTACATACTGAGCATGATGTCACATGGTATGGAATACCCCATTGGCCAGTTGGGCTAGCTGTCCTGGTTATGCCCCCTTCCACCTTCTTGTGCACCTGGCAGAGCATGGGAAGCTGAAAAGTCCTTGACTAGCAGACTACTTAGCAACAACTAAAAACATCAGTGTGTTATCAACATTCTTCTCATACTAAATTCAAAACACAACACTAGGAAGAAAATTAACTCTATTCCAGCTGAAACCAGGACACAAGATCAGCTTTTTCTCAATTTTTTGTTTACTACCTTATGTGGCCAGGTGCGTGCTGGGCACTACTATCTGAATAGTAATGCCTTGCACTAACTACACAGAGCACATCCATAGCTTATGAGGTGCAGCAAATCTTTCATTAATAATCTACATTACCAACTAGGCCATTGATTCTAGCAAAAATTTAGATGGGAGTACATGTCTCAGTCTTTAGCCAAATCTCTCTCAGTTCATATAACCATTCAAACTTAGGGGGTTTTTTGGCTTTTTTTTGTTTCATTGGTTGCTTAACTYCAGATAGCTCTCCTATTAAAACTTATCAAGACATTCTCCTTTTCAAAATACATAAAATATGTTATGTAGGCTGTTTCAAAGGTAATAGTTGAAAATAATATTATAAAGGAATCAGTGCTTGGATTATTTTGTTGGTTTTACAGGAAAATCTGCACTATGGTTATTTTCATATTAAAAGTACTTTCAGTATCAAACTCACCCTTCCTAAACTAAAATTTAGCCAGAGTTGGCATTTGTCTTTTTGTCTATCATTTAAGTTGTTTATATATATCTAAAGGTGTTTCATAGCCCCTTGAAAAATAAGAAGAGTATTCCATGATAAGGCATCCACTTGTTCATGTTTTATTTTCTGTTTTTCTTGTTTCTGACTATTCAACAGCACAGGAATTTTGYATGAGAATATAACCTCCATTCTTAAAAGTTCCTATGCTCCTATTCTTCATCATTGCATCAAATAACACGCTGTTTGTGGCTTCATTGTTGGTCATAAGAGAAAATGACAAGAACTACATTTGAAAGTARCCTGACATAGTTATTTGCACAGCCCAATGTGGAAAGCTCAGCAGATTTGAACTGTATAATTACAGTCTCAATGTCACATGGTGATATGACTTCTAAGTTATGAGTGAGTGTAGGAAAGGAAATAATTCCTAAAGACCATTGAATAGCTATTTGAACATCTATGCTTACAAAAAAAAAAGGAAATAACATGGAAAATGGTAGAGGAAGTGTGTGTCTCTGAGAGTCACTATCCTAAAAATGTTAGAAATTATACCTGTGATCTTCTGACTGTTAGACGGTAAAGATGTGGTAGAAGAGATTTTATGAAAAGTGCGTATGCTGTTTTATATCTTACTGATACTGACTGATGAATCACAAGACAAAGGAGAGTGGAAGTAACCAGTTATAGCAATAAGCATGGTATGAGAAGTAAGTATGCTCACTGGGGAAAGTTTGTTCTTTCCTCCTATAAAGATTGTCGAATCTGTAGTTGCAGGAGAGGGAAAACAGAATCAACCCCTTACCTTCCTGCAACAGATGAAATGTTGGTAGGAGATGCCAGAAGTTACCCTCAAATGATCAGCGCTAGGTGGATATACACCAGGCATTGTCATTGTACTAAGAACTGTTCTAGCATAATAAAAACACAAGCAGGTGAGTGAAATGAATAGACAAGTTTGAGAAAACACGAATGAGGTAAGAGTAATTTGATGGGATCTTTGCTTTGGTATACATCTGTATGGGAGTAAACTTTAAGAAATATTCCATGATAAGGTAGTTCATGACCTCCTGAAGGTGTAGTCCAGCTGTGAAYACTAAGCTTCTCACCAGAAAAGTAAGCTAAAAACCAATAAAGGGAAAGGAAAAAAGAGTTTTGAAAGGCTAGGAAAGTTCATCTTGAAATTGGAGTAATCTTCTTTATTGTTTTTAAAGTAATTATTTTTCCATCATAGCATCTAGAAGTATAAATCATGAAACTGCAAAAMTGAGTCTGTTTTTACTTATTTTTGATGAGAAGGAACTCACGAAATGGGCAGATTTGTGTTGGAGAATTGTCCCTTGAAAACTTTTGAAACAATGGTCTTTGTTTAAAATCTGTGAAAATTTGAGGGGAGGAGGGAGACTAGATAGCTATAAATTTTTCATTTTTAATTGATTGTGTTGAAAAAAACTATACTATTTATCTCATATTACACAGAGATAGGTATATGAGATATGTTAACAGGTAAATAAAAGTTATGTAAACTCAATAGCTCAAAGAATGTAGTTTTTCTTTTTAAGTATATTCTGAAATAGATGATATAGGAGAGAAGATAGTACCTTAAGGTTTAGACAGACTACTGTCTAAAAGACTACTACTTCTCTTTAAAGCTGTTAATGCTTTAGTAAATTGAGTGCCAAAAAATGGAACAACACAGAAGACAATCAGCCTTCAGAAGATAAATAAACCAGCTGCTAATTCAGGAAAGTGAATGGGAGTTAATGAATTATGGCAAAGGATTCATGTCCGTGATATGAACACAGCATGATCTTAAGAAGTGTGAATAAAAGCAAATCCCAGGATATCAGGGGTGAAAATGATTAATCCTTAGGCTTCTTTTCTAAAGAATTTAAAAATTCTACTTGCTTTTGTGGTGTTTCAGGTAAATCGCYCAAGAAGAAAGGACAACTGATATTCAGTCTTCTAAAAGATGGTAAGGAACAGTGAAGAACATTTATTTTGAACTATGATCTCTCTATTGGCTCTGTAGTGTTCGTTCAGAGATGTTCCCTTTTTAATCTATGAAAAGATGATATCAGCAGGACAGACTCCAGAGAGCCTGTGAGTTTCCAATCTGTTAGTCCACAACAGCTAGTGTAGGGGCACTCAGTTTGATGTACAGGCACTGGTGCAAAAAAAMCAGAAGGAAGCACAAATGTCTCAGTGTTTTCTTTTGGACTGTGTAGGAAGCCTGCCCAATAACCTACACTGTACAAGCCACAACTCGGTGTTCTACTCTAAATAAAAAACACAGCAAAATCAGGTAGTCAGAAGGAGGAATGAGACTGAAACATATGTTAATGTTCATGAAGGGCAAGTCTATTTTTACAACCTCTTGTCAGCTTTCTTTTTCCTTGTCATTTTTTAATTAGACATGTATCACGAAGAATGATGCTTGCAAAGTTCCATGGTGCCAGAAAAGCTGAAGTGAAAATGACACAGAGAAACATATTGTCAGACTGTGTGAACAGCCAATATTCTCAGAATATGTCTTCTGAAGAAGTAAAGTCAAGGAAGAGACGCCAGTTTATACTAGCTGTATATCTGACCTGTAGACTTTAGGAGCAATGGAGCAGAGAACTCAGAGAAGCAATGAAGACAGGACCTCATTTTTGTAGAAACTCTTCATGGTTCAAGTTAAAAAAATGAATTCTAAAGACACTTGACTATTTACAAGAATGGCAGTTTAAGTAACAGATATCTTTGATAACAACACATATGGTACCACCTACTAAGAACCCAGCAAGAAACCAGTACTCTTACTGCATTCTAAAGTATTATTTTCTACCTACCCTAACTATATTTTTTCTTTGTTGGATGTTTCATGTTATTCTTTGATCCTGATGTCATAAATTCCTGAACTCAAGCATGGACAGCTTGTTTCTTGATGGTTTTATCCACATATAGAGTCACAAGCTAACATTTCAAATAACCAACAACCTGTATTTTTCAATCTAATCCATAAAGTCAGAATCCTGTGTCTGTGTGACTCAGTAAAGAGATCAGCATTTCATTTTGTAGAAGGTGCTGACTTTATTGRTTCAATTGATTGATCTGTCCCTGTGCAATGAAAGTAATAAGAATGTCCTGCTATGTTATTGTAGTTATTCAAGTTTTAATTTTGAGAGTGAGGAGTAATGAGATAGCTCAATTCTATGTACTGCTTAACACACTCTGGAAACTGCATACAATCTACAGGGCTGAGGAACAGATACGGAATCACAAGAGAGAAAAAAATTAGAAATATTTGTATTATTGTTGAAGTTTCTTGTCATCTGAATTTTAGAGGTCATTTTGGGGTTCTCATTACTCACGAGTTTTATATCCTAATCAAGTACATGCTTCATATTTTAATATATTCTTGTATCTGTATTTTATAGTATGTTTGAACTATGTTAATTTGCAAAGACATAGGCTGTTCATTTCATCTAGTGTATTTGGAATAAGTCAATTTTAATTTGTATAAAACATATTTGGTAATGAGATTCTCCTCTACATGTCTTTTGGTTTCCCTATGGTCCTGTAGTGTCTGACAAGGATATTTTTTGCAATTATGACTTAATTAAATATTCCCTGAAGAATTGCTATATATAGCAAAGTCATTTAAACAATTGTCAGCCATTTAAAATCAACACTTTTAGAAGGCATCATTTCCACCATTCTCATTAAAATCTTGAGAGAAGACTTTGATTTAGTATGGATTATAATATGGGATGGAAAACTAAACTTCATGGTTGTTTTCACAATCTCCAGAACTGTCATTTATGAAACATATCTGAAGGTTACCAGTATCAATAAATATATGCATAAGGAGAGTTTATCTTGCTACTATATTTGTATTCTGCCTCACATTCTTAAAGGATAGGAACTACCATATCTGCTCRAGGATCATACTGTACCCATTGAAAATGTTCTTAATTGAGAATTGTCACAATTTTTTTTCACTGAAAATATATTTTTTGAAGGTGAAAGAGAAGGTAGAGAAGAATGAGTATGAAGCGTCAGTCTTGTGTAAGAGAATAAGAATCTAAAAGTGAAAAAAATCCAAAAGTTCTGAAAATTAATTAATAAAAAATGTCATAGCACTAATCCATTTTCTTAGTAAAATATGTTGTAGTTAATGTTAAGGAGTAGTCCCAACTGATGACTAGTCTTTGCTTTTTCTTTATTTCCAGTGAATGTTGTTGTTCTTTTGCCTTGTTTCTCCCTATCTCCCCACCCATTTTATAACGTCAGCTTCCTTATACTGATATATTTTCTTTTCACAGAATAGCCAAAAATAGTTTCCAACTCCAAAATGCAAAATACTTTATACATTTCTGTTTAGTGTATAAACATAAACAATATTCTTAAAAGTCAATGGAACAAAAATCTAACACCCACATAGAAAAAAGGAAATTTATTAATATAAAATAAATTGTGGGCATATTTTTATATTACATTAGGGCTTTCTGCTAAGGAAAATTCTGTTTTAATCTAATATCAGCCTTTGACATTTTTCCATTGTTAACTTTTGCCCTTGTTTCAAATTAGTGGTCCTCCTAGTTTAGTTTTGTTACAGTTTGTAGTTTTCAGAGACACTAAAGTAGAAGGACCACTAAAAGTAAAGGAAATTCTGAAGAAGACAAAAGAACCTCTTTGAGGTTGAAGTCCAGAAAAACTTGCCTATCAGGTAATTTTCTGATTCCTTCCTGATATACATGTGTTGGAGAGCCGGCACGTTCACCGATGCATAACAGTTTTTACTCCTTCCCAAACTCGGGTTTGATTTTGCTGAACCATTGGTACAATATTGCCTGACAATGATGACTTAAAGAGATTAGTTGCTTAAAAAACAAATATTTTTCTATCATCTGCTTCAAATTTCCTACCTTCCAATGTGATTGAACAACCACAAGTTCTTGTATTATGAAACATTGTGAATAATGGTACTACTCCATCTTTTTCATCTACACCATTCACTAAACTGTATACTGATGCCTGTTTTCTCTTGTTTCCCTGCTACTATAGCCTTTCCAGGATCACTGCAATCTTTAGCTATCAATTCAAACAGAAGATCCCAACATTGCATCACTGGGGTTTTGTATATGTTGTCCTTATTTAGAGCAGGTGAAAAATGTAAGTGAATTTAGACATTAACTAAAAAGGGACAGAAAACAATCAATATATGTATCCACAGTACTGTATAAACAGATATAACAGTCACAGCTGTCAGAGGAAAACTTTAACTCATTATCTTCATTTCAAGAATAAACCTCAGTATCAGCTGCCTGATTTTGAACAAGACACATTCAACTCAAATGAGAAGGAAATGAAGAGAGAAACAGTATTAGCAAGATTTCCCCTTATAGAATCTTCAAATTGCATCAAGCGGCACTACTCATTCTAACAAAAGGAGTGCAAGGCTTGGGACAATACCCAAAGCCCTGAGAACCATTACATGTCATGTTAACACAAAAACAATGAACAAGAGATTTTTGTCAGCTTCTTACATTCTTCTCTATGAAATGTTGCTACCTTTACTCCTGTGCCATGGGTGTAGGGTGGTGGCTAGACTAGTGAACCAGTAGGTAAGGAAGAAGCAAGGACTTGCAAAGGGCACCAGCCAGATGGGATACTACTGAACCTTATGTATCTGAATGTGCAATGTATCTTGTATATCAAGTGCTGAATAAGAGAGGTGAGAGGGTGGGATAATAGAGAATAAGGTCTAGGATTGCGGAGGGCTCTCAATATAAGGAAACTACTCCTGAATGCATGGAAAAGCCATCAAGATTAATGCTGTTACTGTTGGTATTTACATCATTACATGGTGGTGATGGGAGCAAACTGCAGGCAAATATGCAGTTCCGAGTGCAAAACGGAGAGTGATTTTATACATA
This sequence comes from Phoebastria nigripes, assembly GCA_035582835.1. Classification (NCBI taxonomy): domain Eukaryota; kingdom Metazoa; phylum Chordata; class Aves; order Procellariiformes; family Diomedeidae; genus Phoebastria; species Phoebastria nigripes. The sequence goes on along the minus strand of JAYKAV010000355.1, from coordinate 109,475 downwards.
AATTCTGTAAAGAATTAAATATTTTACTGTAAGCATTTGAATAATAGAAATGTGATCCATCTGTCAAGATGTTGATCTTCCACAGAGAGGAATGTAAGATCCTTACATGCAGACATCTCTGACTGAGATAGTTACTTAGTTTCCTAACAGTCAGAGAGAAATGGGCACATCTAGGACATAATTCAAGTCAGCCTAACAAAAATGTCTAAACCAGGTCAGAGTAATTTTCACCTAAACATAATCTCATTTTACATAAGCTTTTCTTGCTCGATTATTTTAAATAAAGTTTTATTGGCAAGAGAGGACAGAGGGGAGAAGACTGGTTTGATTTCTGTGACCCCTCAGTTTCACTATTCCTAATAATCACCTGAAATTTTCAGCAGCCTATAGTAATTCATCATGGATTACTCAAGGGATAAGGGTGGGGTTTATTTGTATCTGAAAGAGAGAGATATCCTGAACAAACTGTGGTTGGGTCAGTTCAAAAAGTTAGGAACATTTGACAATAGTATTATATTAGAATCATCATAGATCTACAGCCTGTTGCTTTCACAGCTCCATTAGATCAGGAGTTGACATTTACAGAATTCTATGAAGCATGTTTATATGTTACAATTTTTCTTGCATCAGTTCCTTTATTCTGGCAATCCATTGCTCGTTAGTTTCTTTTTCTGAGGCTTTACTTAAAAAAAGAAGTCTAAGCATGCTTCARGAATGACTGTCAGCCTCTAACAGTATTTAAATGCTAAGTGCTGTTAGCTTCAGCAGTTGAAAATTGTCCCAATGAACATGTGGATGATGACTGACACAAGACAATCCTATCTGCAAAAGCTGGATTTTTATTCCACTTGCCAAAGGTGAGACTAAACTGGCAGCTTTTCTACTCAAGTGCAGGTGTTTTCCCCTCTGCAATGGCTGTTGTGCATGACAGATGGACCAATAATGTAAAAAGGTAAATTTTGAACTTAGAATTTGAGAGTGTTTGGTGAAGATTTCTGAACAGGAAAAGCAGTTTGTTTATGTGATTTTGACTATCTGCAACTGCTTTATTATTCTGTTTAAGGATTTTAAGTTAGGAATAATGTTATGTTGCAATACTGACTCAAAAGAGGGATTTTTCCAAACATTGAGGGGCTGTTATGCAAGATCACTTACTCAAATCAAGATGTATGCCATCTGGCAGGTGTCTTGTACCTGTCATTGGGGATGACCATCAAAATAAAGTCTTTTTGAGCAAGGAAATGCTATACCTATCTATAAGTCTTAACCGTTTGGGATTTAGAGATGTCATATTTCACAGACACTTTATTGTATCTTGTCATTTTCATCAGCCCAAAATCTGGGATCTCATCCCAAGGAGAATTTACAAAAAGTGTTTTATTTAATACATGTGAAAGAAGTTGTGACTAATCTAGTAACACTTCTGTGGGTCAGAGCCTTCTTATGGATTTTTTACACATTTTTAGTGTCTGCTGTTTTTTTTTCACCTGTCCCCAGTGCCAATGGAGAAGATTCTCTTTTCCATCTTACTAATCAGCTCTGACAGACAGTTGGAAATAGTATAATCAAAGAACTCATTGGAAGTCTTCAGTTATGGCTTGGCCCCATGGGGTAAAAGGAGGAGTTAACAATTCTGAATTAAAGAACCAAAACTTTAAATGTAATTTTCCAGTTATTATTTGGTTTTTAATGAACTATCAAGTGAGAGGAAAATTTGGATGAACTAACTTCTCTCTGACAATATTTATTAATTGTAATTTTCAGTAAAATATTGTGACTCTGGTGAAATCTCTTGTTAGCTCACACTACCATTTATTTAGCATATATCCACTAAACTTCTCTGATATCTAAGTTGCCCATGCCATCTGAATACACAAGCTTCTTTGCTGTGTGTCAAGAGAGCTGAATAGGAGTCATGCAAGACAGGGAGAAAATGAAACCATTTTGATTCTATTTTTCTAGACTTTTTTATTTCTTTCTTTCTTTTTTCCTGCAGCCACTCTCTCTCACACAGAAGTTCAAAAAGAAAGCTCTTCTCCCTTGCCTTCCTTCCTTCTGCTCGGTTTTGTTTGTTTGTGTGTTTGTTTTTCCTGTGTGCATAACAGACTCTATGAGTTTCCATGAAAACATAGTTAAGACATACTGAAGTCAAGGGCTCTAAATTTCAATCTCTGTCAGAGACTTTCTATGTGTCCTTGGCTGAACCAATATTGTTGTTTCCTGGTTTGCCCTAATACGTTTGTCACGGTATTTTTTGTTAACCCACCTGTTTTGTTTTATTCTGCTGGTAACATTTTAAGTGCAGACATAGATCAGTAAACATCTTGTTTAAAACCAGTGAAGAAGAAAGTGAGAGTGACATTTAAAACAACAAGATCCCACATATTAGGCTTGTCTCATGCGAGTCCTGCATGGAGAAGCTATAAGAAACATTGCAGGTCTGATTTCGCACTAAGAAAAGGATTGAATACCAACTACCAACTACATGGGATCATCCTATACAATCTTTTTTTTTTTTCATGTTAGCATCCACAAAACTCATTCTTTTATACTTTTATCTTGTCAGAGCTAAGTGAGGCTTTGGCCTTCTCACAGTAGCCTAAGAAAAGTCAGAAGCAACCTATTTCAGTGTGAATAATCTACTTTGGGTACCTGCATATCCGTGTTAACGAATTTTTGATATAAGCCTCCAAGTCAAATTAATACAGACCAATGCATGGTTTTCAAAGCTTTCAAATTATGTGTGTGATATATGTAAATCAAATGTAAAAATGAAAGTGCAACCACAATATATGTAACCTTTTCAATACATTTAAAGGTGGTATATGATAAGCTCCTTAAACAATCATGTTTATCTCACAAAGTTACTTTCTTAGTTTTCTCTGAAATCCAATAGCCAATTAACCCTGTTGCATTAAGCATTGTCTAGTCTCATCTGAAGCATATACTTTACACAAGCCGCAAAGGGTTCCTCCTGAAGTCTGAAATCTCTGGTGTTATCACTTGATAAAGCTTGTTTTAACTAAAGAAGACTTTTTTTCCTAAGACTTGAAGATCTGACCATATAAATCCCCCTACTTATTTCTAAAGTAGTGGTATTGCTAGTTTACATATGCTTTGCTGCATATATTATACAAAGGATTGTAGTTACTGTTCTGAAAATTAGGATGGCAAATGATATAAGAATATATTATGGATAGCAGCAAGAAATAAAAGAAAATGAAAAAAAAAAAGATTTAGACTTTTCTAGCAGGTTGCAGCTGAATATAGATGTACAGTGTGTGAATTTGCTGTTTTAGTCATGAATGTGACAATCAGATTACTAAATTTTCCCTGGCTGAAACTGAAAATAAAAAGCAAAAATGTTAGTAAAAAAACCCAAAACAATGTTTAAACAATGACTTATGAAGTGAAACTGTTGAATTTACGGAGCACTGTGGTCCTCCCTAATATGGTCCACATCTCACACCCACATGTGCCATTGCACACTGCTCACACATAAAAAGTATCCCCACTGTAAACAGTGCAGTTTCTAACTTTGTTCATACATGAAGTCTAATGCAAAAGCCATTGAAGCCTGTTTTCAGTGACATTAGTGGTCTTCAGAGAAAATTCTGTGACTAAATGATTGTTTTTCCTCAGCTATTCTTTGAATATATTATTTATTACTTCTGTCTACACCCTTTTAATGCATGAAAGTTAGTTTGGCTTAGTAAGAAGGAAAAAAATATCTAATCTTATGTGTAAGACCAGCAGTCTCATCTTATTTCCACCCAAAGAGCAAAAAATTACATTCCTGTAAATAYCTTAAGAGAATTTTCAACCTGTTACTGTCAGAGTATGCAATTTGTTCCATATCATGTGTTTTCATGAAAGTTATATCAGATAGCAAATCAATAATGTTTTCAGCATAATTTTCTGTGAATGGAGTTCTATGACTTTCTTTTATATGCTTTAGGGTTTTTAAACGACAATTACAAAAGACAAGAATATGGGTATTTTGACTTGTGTGTAAGAAAACATAAATTAAAAAATAAAACCTACTATTTAAGCTGGCAAAACATAGAAGTAACACTTTGAATGACTATATAATGTTTTAGAGTGAAAATTCATCTGTTTTATTAAAACAAATATCATACATATATTTATGAGGTACTTGAATACCTTGGCTCATTACTCTGGAAAAATAAATGAAAAAAAGTAAGGGAAAGTTTTTGGAATAAAAAATGGAACTCTCTGTGTTTATTTTCCTCTTTACACTTTTTATACTGTAGAAGTTGTATACTCATCTGTACCACTCTAAAATTCATGACATGCACATGCAGAGACTTTTCTTTATCCTACTTCATTGAAAGGAAAAGCTAGGCTAGACACAAATAACAAGCACAAAGGTGATTTATCACTGGTTAATAAAAAAACCCCAAAACATATTAAACATCTGATTCAGAAATTTAAGTTTTTATTTTTCATGTTTTTGAAAGTCTCACTAAAACATGTCATTCCAATCAAAGAGGCTTCAGGCTTTCAGGTTACAGATGGAAATTTAAAGTGGAAAGCAATTTCAGTGATTGAAGCTACAATTCATGTAGTACATACCTGTGATAACTGTTTTGCTTACAAATTTTGAAGATGAAGGTATTTAAGCTTACTTAAAAGTTAATGTGAAGTATGAAATCGTTAGATTGCTTGTGATTTAGATTTACAGGACATGTAAAATGTAGGTTTTCCACAGCAGTTGCRACAAATTAAAATACAGTAAGTTTGAGATTCTTGACAAAAAATTCTAGGACTTAAATGTAAGAACTGGTCATCTGAGAATTATCTGTGCCTTATTCCCCAAGAAGACCGATAATGCTTCTAGTCAGTTTATTTTTGGTTTTGTTTGGAGTTTTTTGGTTTGGTTTGRTTTTCTTTTCTGTTTGTTTTTTGTTTGGCTGGTTGTTTTTTTTTTTCCATATAGTATAATTTTGTTTAACATTTCTCCATATCACAGCTGGATCTTGGCTTAATGAATCTCAGGTAATTAAAATTTGATCTGAATTTGCATGGAAGTTTGCAAGAGAAGTAGTATGATATTTGGTAAATTATATTGGCCCACTACCCAGCCAGGTGGTGATGTGCTTGCAATAGGCTCTGTCTGCTCCAGTGCCAGTTAGAACTCACTGGTGAAAGAATTCAAATCATTCAAATCATCAGATAGTCAGAATAATAGCCATGCTGATGAACTGGCTGAAAGCATCTTAAGATCTAGCCTGTATTTTCACTGCTATATATTTTATTTCTCTTTTAGATAACCATAAAGACTTAGAGATATGGATCTTAGAAAACTCTTGTGGAAAGATTGATATAGTCAACTCTGGTAATTTTTAGCTGACAGAGCACTGTATGGTGCTTCAGAAGGAGAAGCAAGAACTCCAAAATAGAAAATTATGAAATAAATTATTTTTTTGTGCTTGTTTATTTTCTGAAATAATATCATGCCTAGGTATGTAACACTGACACATAAAATTCGCAGTGACAGTCAAATCATCATAATTTAATAAGATATCTTTAACCAAAAGTTTGACACATTCTTTTGGTCTATAAGCAGTGTAAAGTATGTCAGCTGAATAAAGTCTTTATAGAAAAGACTATCAGCCATAATAATGTATGTTCTGTTATTTAGGTAAAGTATGTCATATTTTATTTTTTATCAAATGATAGTTTATATGAATTAAAAAGAAAGTATTTTAGAACAGTCAACCATTAAAAGTGTCCTGTTTTGTTTGGGAGAAAAACTTCAACTTTTAAATACTTTGAACAACAAATTCAAGACAATGAATTCTCATATTCTTCACACTTAATACAATATTTACAACAGTATAAATCCATTGAAGGACTAATGAATTTACAGCAATCTCTTCCTGTGTTTAATGTTGACTCTTAAGTTTTGACTTTTACATCATATTGACAATTTAGTTCATATCGATCACCCTTGTGTTTATCAGCACGCRAACTGAATTATTAATTGATGTTTCAGTAGCAATATCTTACCCTGCCTGCAGTTCTTTTTGAGAATGATGTCTTGGTATTTATCATGCTGCCTTTTCCCATAAATATTAGAAATTAGGAATTTTAAATAAATTTTTCAGCTGAATAATCATAGCCCAGATAATGAGATTATAATGGCATGTTCAAAGACTATGAATGTTTTCAAATGAACATGCACACAAAATATTGCTTACATCATACAAGCAGAAATATCCTTATTTAGGCACTCCACTAATTATTGATATATAATGCTGATACTGCCATGGAATTTAGTTCTTRATATTTACAGATTTTATATTCCACACCACCACAGAATATTTAAGACGTTTTGTTCTGAAAATCTGTCTTTTTTTTTTTTTTACTATCAGGGATCTTTTCTCACTTCAGTGGTTCTCAAACAATTACAGAATCAAATTCAAGATTCTGTCTTTTTACACTATAAAGCACTCTCAGTTTTTCCTTTAGTTAGTATGATTAGTTACATTCTAAGCAAAGTTTCTCATCTACAAACAGTCCATGTCTTTATCTGTTTTAAAAACCTAGATAAAATTTAATTGGGTCCTTTTTTCCCATTGTGTTTCCTCTTTGAAAAGATTTTCCAGAGTATATTTGCAATCACATTTATCTGAACAGACTCAGTTCTGCCTTCGTAGAGTATGTCTCTGTCTTCAACTCTCCATTGAAGTGTATTATTCTGCACTAATTTTTTTATACTTACACTTGTTTTCGGATGATCTTGGACATTACTCTTAGAGCTGCTTCGCATTCTTTTGGATCTATTTATAAGAATTGCTGAATGATAAACTCACTAGTTAGTTCTAGCAGATCCTGAMAGTTTCTGGGATGAAATCCAAATGTAGATGAGAAAGTACCTTCTTTGAAATCTTTAAAGTTGTCAACAGACTTAGCAAACTTGTACAGGTGCAAAACATTGTAACACACTGAGCACAACAGCAAAATGGCTGCTTCTGAGAGGATCTATCCAGAAAGAAAAATCAATCCCTTTAAATATACTGAAGAATATCCTGATGTGTAAATAACCATAATATCCTGTATTCCTTTAATGACTTCTATGTTCACGTGGCTTGGGATCCAATGTCTTGCAGTTGTTAAAAAATTTGTTTTAAAAAGTTGTTAAAAATCTGTCCTAACATTCTCCTCTGCAAATACAGATTGAAAATACAAATTACAAACTGCATCTGTCTAGTCTATGAAAGTTTAGATTGTTATCCTATATTACCATCCCTCATGTATTTAATCCACTTGACAGTTCTAGTCACAGGATTATGACTCTCTTGGTGTATACTCCACAGTTTTTTACTTCACATTGCACATTAACTGGGAAATTTGATTGGTCCAATTGGCAATTCTAGATACTCCAGGGCAAACTACAAGCCCACAAGGTTATTCTCTTCAAATACAGAATATATTGGAATGAAAACTGGCTGAACAGCCAGACCCAGAGGGTGGTGATCAGTGTCACAARGCTTAGTCAGAGACAAGTCACTAACAGTGTACCCCATGGGTCAATACCAGATTCAGTCCTGTTTAACATCTTCATTAATGATCTGGATGATGGGGCAGAGTGTGCCCTCAGCAGGTTTGCAGATGACACCAAACTGGGAAGAGYGGCTGGTATGCCAGAGGGTCCTGCTGCCATTCAGAGGTGGAGAAATGGGCTGACAGGTTCATGAAGTTCATGAAGTTCAGCAAGGGGAAGTACAAAGTCCTGCAGCTGGGGAGGAACAACCCCATGCACCAGAATATGCTGGGGGTCAACTGGCTAGAAAGCTGCTTGGCAGAAAAGGCCCTGGGGATCCAGGTGGAGACCAAGTTGAACATGAGCCAGCAATGTGCCCTTGCTGCAAAGGTGGCTCATTAGGCTAATGGTATCCTGGGCTGCATTAGGAGGAGTGTTGCTAGCAGGTTGAGGGAGGTGATCCTTCCCCAGTACTTTTGAGGCCACACCTGGAGTACAGTGTCCAATTCTGGGCTTCCCAGTACAAGAGAGATGCGGATATACTGGAGAGAGTCCAGCAAATGGCCACTAAGATGATTAAGGGACTTGAGCATCTCTGTGTAAGAGGAAAGGTTGAGAGCRCTGTCCAGCCAGACCCTGGACAAGAGAAGGCTCAGGGAATATCTTGTAATGCACATAAATACCTGAAGGGAGGGTGTAAAGAAGACAGAGCCAGGCTTTTTTCAGTGGTGCCCAGTGACAGGACCAGAGGCAATGGGCACAAACTGAAACAGGAGGTTCTGTCTGAACATCAGGAAACACACTTTTACTGCGAGGGTCACCAGCACTGCAACAGGCTACCCAGGAGTCTACATCCTCGGAGATATTCAAAAGCCATCTGGACGTGGTCCTAGGCAACCAGCTCTGGGTGGCCCTCCTTGAACAAGGAGGTCTCTTCTAACCTCTGTGATTTTATGATTCTATGGTTATAGGCATGTTAATATGTTGAAATAGCAAATAATGATAAATCATGAGCAGTGCCAGTTTATGTATGATTAATGGTTCATCTGATCCTGAAGTTATAAGAGATTGCCCTCATCATAAAATAGTTTAAAAAAAAAAAAAAATTACACATAATGCTATTCATTTTGCTAATCAAGACATTGAATATAGCATCAAGAGAGAAAAGATCTGTACTTGCACCCTTTGAAATTATGTACATCAGAGGAGAGTGCAAAATCTATATGTGATCTTTAGGACATATCTGCATATATGACATGCAGCTAATTCCCTTAGAAAGCATATGGTAATTTTCTTGCTTTTCTTATACCTGAAGACATTTCATACAAACACCAGAGCTATAAAATYTGTTACAAGTTGCTGTTTTGTTTTTTTTCCTCTCTCAGTGTTCACCTGTACTACTGTGTGAAATCAGATATATTATTATATTAATAGGATAAAAATAAATGTATGTGAACATCTTTTTCTGCTTCTTGCCTCAGAGACATATGACAGAATAGATGTTATACTTAAAGACCAAACTCCTCTTCCTCTTGAAAGACTGTTCACCATTACTAACCATGACAACGTTTCTGTTCATACAGTCATTTTGCTTTTCTTGTAAACTGATGCATCAGAAGAACAAAGTGAAATATCACATAAGAAATTTCACTAACATTTTATTTTCTCTTTCTGTCTTGATTGGTTAGATAAATGAATTTTTGAAGTGATTTTTAATGCTGAGCATGATGTCATATGGTACGGAATATCCCTTTGGTCAGTTGGGGTCAGCTGTCCCAGCTGTGTCCCCTCCCAGCTTCCTGTGGACCCCCAGCCTACTCACTAGTGGGGTGGTGTGAGAAGCAGAAGAGRCCTTGACTCTGTGTAAGCACTGCTCAGCAATAACAAAAACATGCCTGTATTATCAACACTGTTTTCAGCACAAATCCCAAACATGGTCTCATACTAGCTAGTATGAATAAAATTAACTCTATCCTAGCCAAAACCAGCACACCCATAGACTAAGGGAATGATACCTGTGTGTATATATATCAAAAGACAGAAAAAGTGGTGGTGATTAATTGGAATGTATTGGAAAGTGTAGGACCTGGGCATGACGTAGTTGGTGTTGAAGAAGGGGTGGATACTGTCCTGGTTTCAGCTGGGATAGAGTTAATTTTGTTCCTAGTAGCTGGTATAGTGCTGTGTTTTGGATTTAGCATGAGAAGAATGTTGATAACACACTGATGTTTTAGTTGTTGCGAAGTAGTGTTTATACTAAGTCAAGGATTTTTCAGCTTCCCATGCTCTGCCAGGTGCACAAGAAGGTGGGAGGGGGCACAGCCAGGGCAGCTAGCCCAACTGACCAACARGTTATTCCATACCATATGACGTCATGCTCAGTATATAAACTGGGGGGAGTTGGCTGGGCTGCAGCGATCGCTGCTCRGGGAGGGGCTGGGCATTGGTCAGCGGGTGGTGAGCAATTGCATTGTGCATCACTTGTTTTGTATATTCTTTTGCCATTATTATTATTACATTTTTCTCTTCCTTTGCTGTCCTATTAAACTGTCTTTATCTCAACATGTTCTTGKTTTTTTTTTTCCCGATTCTCTCCCCCATCCAGCTGTGGGGGTGGGAGGGTGAGCAAGCGGCTGTGTGGTACTTAGTTGCTGACTGGGGTTAAACCATGACATTTAGATAACCTCTCCAAACTGATCTGAATGATCTAAGTGCCAAGAAACAGATTTCTTGTAAAGATTCTGAGCCACTGGATAACTCCAAGTACAGACAGCAAAGGGCATGAACTGACAGTTTTGTTACATAGTAGAAATCCTACCTATGGAGGGAAAAGAAAAAATAATTTTGACCTTCATCAAGTAGTGGGTCTTGTTTGACTTCATTTTAAGCATGAAGAAAACTACTTCTTATTTTAGCTGAAGGTGTTCACTGGCTCCAATATTGTAGTAGCTATAGCAATGAAGCAATAGCTATGCTTTGTTTGTTTTATTTTCTTTTGTGGTTTTTTTTTTTTTTTTTTTTTTTTTTTTTTTGAGTTGATTTTATGAAAAATATTACATTTTAATGGATCTTAGTGCAAGTTAATGAATACACCACAAGTGGTCCCACAGCTGTCTTTTTACAACTCTAGCACTCCAGAAAATAGCCCAAAGAATACATGTGATTTAGGATCCAACTTTGCCAACACAATAAGATAGAAATGTAGTATCCGTTTCTGTCTCTCAGTAAAGCCACAGCAATAATACCAATTACGACTTTGAAATAAAACAATGCTCATGTTCTAATTAGTTTTTTTTTTTTTTTTTTCTGTTGACATACTGAAGGGTTAATTTCTGTGATTTTCTTCATAAGGTTTACATTTTTCTACCCCATGTACTGTCAGATTGATGCATAACATCACAGCAGCACAGCTTTCCATAACTATTAATTTGAATTTCAAAGATAACAGTGGAGAAAGCCTCTAATGCAAAAACTATTTCTGCTCATCAGAATATCTTTGTTTCAGCTGATTTGTGGTGTTTCAAATTACACATGCTGAAAATCCTACAGAGGTGCCCCTGCTGCATTTAATGAGATACGGACTTATTTGCTGTTGTTTAAAATGCTTGGATTATTAGCTGCCTTTAGGTGTTTCTGAATTGTTAACATTTTTCCAACAGATTTGGCACAGAGCATCTGTTTAATGATTTCTCTCTATTAAAAGATACTGTAATAGATCTTCAGAACTGTAAACTAGTGATTTAAATGAGCGAAGTAGCCATATAAGCTACATTTAATAGTTCATAGAAACAATGTATTTTTTAATGATAGAAAGATAACCATCTGTTGTGGTTTAACCCGGCAGGYAGCCGAACACCACACAGCCGCTCGCTCACTCCCCCCTCAGTGGGATGGGGGAGAGAATCGGGGAAAAAAAAAAGTAAAATTCGTGGATTGAGATAAAGACAGTTTAATAAAACAGAAAAGGGAGGGGAAATAATGATAATAATAATAATAATAATAATAATAATAATAATAATGATGATAGAATATACAAAAGGAGTGATGCACAATGCAATTGCTCACCACCCGCTGAGCGATACCCAAGCAGCGATCGCTACTTCCTGGACCACGCCTCCTATTTATATATTGAGCATGACGTCAAATGGTATGGAATACCCCATTGGCCAGTTGGGCTAGCTGTCCCGGCTATGCTCCCTCCCAGCTTCTTGTGCACCTGGCAGAGCATGGGAGGCTGAAAAGTCCTTGACTAGCAGACTACTTAGCAACAACTAAAAACATCAATGTGTTATCAACATTCTTTTCATACTAAATCCAAAACACAGCACTAGGAAGAAAATTAACTCTATCCCAGCCAAAACCAGGACACCATCATTCACTGATATGTAGAGCTAGATATTAATCATGCTGAAGTTCCAATCTTTAAAAAATTTCTTTACTTAGAAGTTGAAACATAATATTTTACAAATCTATTTCACATGGTGAAGTCTATAATGTTTACATAGTTCCTGAACATGGAAGAACTTCAAGGTTGAACTTCAAATTTGAAAGTTGATATGTTTTATGATTGTTTAAATTTTTAATGCTAGAAGGATAAAAAGGAACATTTACCACTGAAGAACTGTTCAAGTAACAAGCTCTCTAAACACCTTCCAATTTTTCTCCACACAGTGAACTCGAAATTCACATTTCRGGAGTAGAATTCGTTGTGGTTTTTAACCTACTGAAATCTGAAGTRATTCATGGTAAGATTTAATTTAAAATATTTAACATTTTATTTCAAAACTATACAAACAGTTAAGCTCAAAGACCATTCAAATCAGTAGAATAATTGTTCTTGCTTTCCATGGCTTTTTTGGAGAAGTCTCAGATTTGCTTAGATCTGTAGGACATCCCACCGAATAATAGAACTAAACTGTAAGTCAGGCCATGTTTTTTGGTACTATAGGAGTGCTGTACTAATTTACATTAATTGTGGTAAACATGTCTTATAAATTAGATAATTTATGGATTAAGAGTGAAAATAATTTTGTTCCTCTATTATTGGTACCTGGCTTTCTCGATGCAGTAGTTATCAATGAAAAATAATTGTGTCAGACCTTACCTTAACACTATTAACTATGTCATCTTTCATTCTTTGTTAGACTCACAGAATCAGAATATAGAATAATTTATGTTCAGGTGAACTCCTGGATACTGACTGGTCCCCCCAGTTTGGTGTCATCCATGAACTTGAGGAGACTGCATTCTGTCCCACCCTACAGAATAATTAATAAAGTAAAACTGTGCTAGCCCCAGTACTGGGATGTCTTTAGTAACTGGGTGGCAATTGAGCTTTGTGCCACAAATCATAAAAGTCCAGCCAGTTTTCTGCCAACTTTATAGCCCACCTAACCAAAATTTATCTCACCATTTGACTGTAAGGAGAGACATGAGAGACCTAACTCTGCCTAGGTCTGATCAGATCCAAGCATTGTTATGACTTTCTTGCTTCCAAGAATTGGTCTCATAGGTTTTCTCAGGGACTACTATTAGATTGAACTCTAGATACTTCTATTCTAGATAGAATATAAATGCAGGAATGTGAAATGCCCTATTTCTGCCTCTCTGCACTCCTTCTTTAGTCCAATAGTTCAGTGGTTAGAAAGCATCTGGAGAAACAAAAATCTTCTGCCTAGAGAAATCCTCTTTTTGCCAGATGTATATTATACATTATAAACTGATATCCCAAAGCAGTGGGAGAGTRGGAAGAGTGCTCATTTTTATTCTTTCTGAAGAAAGGCTATTTCGTATTCATTTAACCAGCAAAAGAAGTCACTATATAGCATTATAATTAGACACCTCACCCTGAAATAGGGACATGTGGGTTTCAGTCATTATCCCAGGGCATATATAGCATCCGATGTTTAAATATTCATTTCAGGAAGGAATGGAGCATCAATGTTCCCTTGCAGGTGAGTTTCTTAACATTGTGTCACAAAGTCATTCATGTGTTTCTTCACTGGTCTTCCCACTGAGTATGCAGTGAGAAGTGGAGAAGGAGAGTTCAAGGRAAGCACTGCAGTTACATAAAGTCAAGACTTCATAACATTTTGGAGAAACTTGAATATCTCCACACTGTTTGAAGGGGAAACTTTCTTTTCTGAGAAGGTGTAGACCTGGACTAAGGTAACAGAAGTGTCCTAGAGCTCCTTCTGCAGGAAGAGGATTGGGGTGGGCAATGCCAACTGCTACTTGGAAAGGTCATTCACAGAAGCCATTGCACACAATATCACACCTCCCTTCACAGCAGAAAGAGCTGATTTCCAGGCCACATAGACAAAGACAGTTAAACAAACATCATTTTGCCACATGCCATCCTGTACAACTGTGTACTATGTTGATGCCTGAAGATATCCTTGGGCTACTTAAAGCATTTACTACATTTGGGAGATAGAAGATGAGATCACATCAGCTTAATCAAAAGATAAAAAATAATCCAAATTCTGCAGTATTCTGAGTGAGTGTGGTAACCACTGAAAAGCTGTTTTAAAGATGAGGATGGATCCTTTCACTGGGTGACTGCAAAGGCTATGAATTTTGTCAGTGATTTTTCTGAAGATGACAGCATAGGACTAAAGACACCCTTTTATCACCCTTTTATCAGCATTTCTTATTAGCTAACTTAGACAGCTTCTGACTCTTTACAAGTGATTTTTGAGGGTCTCTTCTCAGGAGCCTAATCCTTCTATTGAAATAAAAAGTAGGTTTAATTCAGGCCTGCAGATTCCACCAAACAGACAGAAACCCATATCCTCTGAAAAAAAGCTTGGGGCTTTGGCATGTTCTTCCCCAGTTTTGGCAGAACTGTGACAAGGATCAAACAATTATGTTCTTAGTCTTATAATGGTATGATTCTATCTAATGTCTATAAAAGATTTCTGTTTATTCTTCAAATTCTGTTGTCCAAACATCGTTCCCTCAATGTGTTACTTTCAGTTACTTTGACAGATCGCTTCTGCGTAACTTCTTCCTGAAATGCTTCTCGATATATTTCAGTCTAATTCTTGAAAATGTTTTTAAGTGAATAAAAAAAAAAGGAATAGGTATCTACTTTACCTTATTTTCTGCTTAAAGTACATTCACGGTTTTTAAAATTTCCAGGTCAGTGTAGAGCATAATGCAGATACTGATGAGTTCTTTTGTGAGTAATGGAAGAGGTGAACAATCACTGTCTCTAAAATTCTCTTTTCTTACACAAYGCTGTACCTTGAACTTTGAATCTAAAATATTTGTATTCTTTGTTGCTTCAATTTTAAACAGTCATTTAGAGATTTTTTTTTTTTTTAATTAAGATGTTTTTTCATCAGTTTCCATATTTCACCCTACTTGAACGCCTTCATAATTTTCAGTTAGAAAATTATTAGAAATTCTGATTCATCTAACATTAAAGAGTTCCTCTCTTAACTTTGTTACCAAAAAACTGCCAAGCTGTAACAACAGCTGAAACTATATTTGAAATTTAATCTGTGTTTGAAAACAAAAGAGGATTCAAAGAAACAAAAAACATAATGGTGTTTGTGGTGGTTACCTCAGTGTTTATTTGAGAATCCTTAATTTCACTTAGAATTATACATTCATTCTTGTTACAATCATGGCTTCAAAGGAAACAGGATAAATACTAGTTTCCATTTTTGCATAGTTTTTGACAGGTGTGTAAAATATATGCAATGACAGAATGTCATTGTTTAAATGTACTTTACATAGTACAAATGCTTACACTGTTTTCCAAGGGTGTTTTTATCCTGTGCAATGCTCTCGCTAGCTGAATAATGCAAATATAACATTGCATGAGTTCATAAAAATTTGCAATATCTGGCCTGAATCTGAGCTCTTAAAGGACAAAATAATGTTTTCAGATATATATTTGCATGGCATCTAACCCAGCAAAATCTTCATTTCTTGTTGCAGCTTTGGGCATTAATGTTATGCAAATATTAAAGAGTAAGAGTACAACAAAGTATTTTTCTGACTATCTGGGATTCTTACAGGAAACAATAAATTTCATTTTCTCTGGAAACTGAAGCACAAAGTCATTTTGATATAAAAATATTTTTTCATGTTTCTAAGTTTACCAGTTTTTTCTAGTTTATTTATTGATATTTGTTTGTTTAACTTCTAGATTATAGTTATCAGTTCCTCAAAATACATGTGAGAAATTACTCCTGTTGAATTTGGAAGTAATGGAATACGTAGTTGTGTACATGAAAATTAAAAAGGGGAAACTGAAGCAATAAAAATGGAAATGAGGGATAATATTGTGCAAATAATAACAAAGACTTCCAAATATGTACATACAGGGAATTAAGAAATCTATTCTAATGTGTTACTGTAACTGTATGGGAAGATTAACAAGAATGATGAATTTTTAACACGGAATGCCTAACTGAAGATACAATGGAAAACCAAACCAACAAAACCAGTAAAATCATTAGAAATTTGAAGCTGTAAATAATTTGATTAATTTAGAAAACTACTATTCCTGAGGGAGAATTATTCTATCTCTTAGAGTCCCAATTCTGCAAACTCTAAGCATACCAGTAGTACCATTACTTTAAATTTTTGAGTGCATATTAGACATTCAAAAGGTGCCCTGGGAACATTTCATCCATAGATCCGCTGGTCCGAAAGCTTCAAACTAAGCATCCTCCATGAGCTGAAAACAAAGTGTGAAAAACACGGCAGGGCATAAGCAATCCGGGAGGTTCCTGGAATGCATCGATGATAGCTTCCTTCTCCAAGTGGTAGAGGAGCCAACGAGGAGAGGAGCTATGCTGGACCTTGTTCTCACCAACAAGGAGGGGCTGGTGGGGAATGTGAAGCTCAAGGGCAGCCTGGGCTGCAGTGACCATGAAATGGTGGAGTTCAAGATCCTTAGGGCACCGAGGAGGGCCCACAGCAAGCTCACTACCCTGGACTTCAGGAGAGCAGACTTCAGGGATCTGCTTGGTAGAGTGCCATGGAGGGAAGCCTGGAGGGAAGAGGGGCCCAAGAAAGCTGGTTAATATTCAAGGATCACCTCCTCCAAGCTCAGGAGCGATGCATCCCAACAAAGAGGAAATCAGGGAAAAACGCCAGGAGGCCTGCATGGATGAACAAGGAGCTCCTGGACACACTCAAACACAAAGAGGAAGCCTACAGAGGGTGGAAGCAAGGACAGGTAGCCTGGGAGGAATACAGAGAAATTGTCCGAGCAGCCAGGGATCAGGTTAGGAAAGCTAAAGCCCTGATAGAATTAAATCTGGCCAGGGATGTCAAGGGCAACAAGAAAAGTTTCTATAGGTACGTCGGGGATAAAAGGAAGGCTAGGGAAAATGTGGGCCCTCTCCGGAACAAAACGGGAGACCTGTTACCTGGGATATGGAGAAGGTGGAGGTACTCAATGACTTTTTTGCCTCAGTCTTCACCTGTAAGTGCTCAAGCCTCAATGTCCAAGCCGCAGAAGGCAAAGGCAGGGACTGGGAGAATGAAGAGCCGCCCACTGTAGGAGAAGATCAGGTTCGAGACCATCTAAGGAACCTGAMGGTGCACAAGTCCATGGGACCCAATGAGATCTATCCGCGGGTCCTGAAGGAACTGGCGGATGAAGTTGCTAAGCCACTATCCATCATATTTGAGAAGTTGTGGCAGTGCAGTGAAGTTCCCACTGACTGGAAAAGGGGAAACATAACCCCCATTTTTAAAAAGGGAAAAAATGAAGACCCGGGGAACTACAGGCCAGTCAGTCTCACCTCTGTGACTGGGAAGATCATGGAACAGATCCTCCTGGAAGCTATGCCAAGGCACATGGAAAATAAGGAGGTGATTCGAGACAGCCAGCATGGCTTCACCAAGGGCAAGTCCTGCCTGACTAACCTAGTGGCCTTCTATGATGGAGTGACTACATCAGTGGACATGGGAAGAGCTACAGATGTCGTCTACCCGGACCTCTGTAAGGCCCTCACAACATCCTTCTCTCTAAACTGGAGAGGTATGGATTGGATGGGTGGACTGTYYGRTGGRTGAGGAAYTGGTTGGATGGTCACATCCAGAGGGTAGTGGTCAATGGCTCAATGTCCAGATGGAGACTGGTGACGAGTGATGTCCCGCAGGGGTCCGTATTGAGACCGATACTGTTTAATATCTTCATCAATGACATAGGCAGTGGGATTGAGTGCACCCTCAGCAAGTTTGCAGACAACACCAAGCTGAGTGGTGCGGTCAACACGCCTGAGGGACGGGATGCCATCCAGAGGGACCTGGACAAGCTCGAGAAGTGGGCCCATGTGAACCTCATGAGGTTCAACAAGGCCAAATGCAAGGTCCTGCACCTGGGTCAGGGCAACCCCCAGTAKCAATACAGGCTGGGCGATGAAGGGGTTGAGAGMAGCCCTGCTGAGAAGGCCTTGGGGGTACCGGTGGATGAAAAGCTGGACAAGAGCTGACAACGTGTGCTCGCAGCCCAGAAGGCCAACTGTATCCTGGGCTGCATCAAAAGAAGCGTGGCCAGCAGGTCGAGAGGAGGGCAGGGAGGTGATTCTGCCCCTCTCCTCTGCTCTGGTGAGACCCCACCTGGAGTACTGCATTCAGTCCTCAACACAGCAAAGACATGGACCTGTTGGAGAGGGTCCAGAGGAGGGCCACAAAAATGATCAGGGGGATGGAACGCCTCTCCTATGAAGAAAGGCTGAGAGAGTTGGGGTTGTTCAGCCTTCAGGAGAGGAGGCTCCGGGGAGACCTTATTGCAGTCTATCAGTACTTAAAGGGGGCTTATAAGAAAGATGGTGGCAAACTTTTTAGCAGGAACGATTGCAACAGGACGAGGGGGAATGGTTTTAAACTAAAATAGGGTAGATTTAGACTAGATATAAGGAAGAAATTTTTTACGCTGAGGGTGGTGAAACACTGGAGCAGGTTGCCCAGAGAGGTGGTAGATGCCCCATCCCTGGAAACATTCAAGGTCAGGTTGGAYGGGGCTCTGAGCTACCTGATCGAGTTGAAGATGTCCCTTCCCATGGCAGGGGGGTTGGACTGGATGACCTTTAAAAGGTCCCTTCCAATCCAACTTTTCTATGATTCTATGAAAATATGTACAAATAACTTTGTCATTATTAAATGTATGTTAATGACAAATAGTTAAAAAGGTTTTACATATTTATTTAAAGATACATATGAAAAATATATCCACATCCTTATATAGATATTTATGAATAAGATATAGAAAAGAATATATGTATAAGTTCTTTTACTATTTCTATGCTACTTGTATTTCTGCAGTCCTTGACAAATCAGAGAATCAGAAAGTAAAAATTGTGTATGACAAAGAATTTACTAGGGCTTTCTTGAACAATGTCTGGAAAAACATCAGTGATATGTTTTAAAACAAGACTAATCTACATCTGAAGAAAAAGATACCTTGAAGAATGGTTCAGAGAAGGCCAGGTTGTTTGTGAAAATATATGCTCCACAAAGTTTTAATGTTACCACACTAAAAAAAACAGGAACCTCCCATGCGAAAACAGCTGACTTTGTGTTGAAGGATCACAAAATTTAACCAGCTAACTTCGTGTTGAAGAATCACACAATTTAACCATATGGACGGTGACTGCAGTTGACCACAGCTAATAGCATAAATGGAGCCACCTCTTGATGACGTATATCAGGCTCTAACAAACCCCTCGGAGTTGTGGTCAGGTATGCAGAACTGATCCCTGATATCCTCTATGGTCCTGTTACATATGTCTTGCAGTAACATGAGCAAATATTCTTTAAGACCATTAGCACAAAGGCACAGCTAGATGTTTTAGATCTTTTGCCTGGATGTTAGAAGCAAAGAAAATCAATTAGGTGGCAGAAAGGGGCTATGAAGAGTATGGCAGGACTGAGGGAAAACAGGTCTGTAAAAACCAAGTTTTCTGCCTTTTTGACCTCACTGGCATTCTGTCCCAAGTTATCTCTCAGTACATGAGATTGATTTGGCCATGAGATACTATATGGCTTGTTACAGTATGCCAAGTGGATGAAGAGACATCTTTTTCCTCCCATTTAAGGAAGTCCTTCTAGCACAGGAATGACTATTATTCTTGGGAAATTTGACCTGTCACCTTTACATCAAAGGTCCACCTTTTGTCAACTGTGAAAATCATTTATATTACTGATCATTAAGGATTATTTTACTGCACTCTCATTTTATTTTTTGTGTAAGGGAAAATCAATGCTCAAGAAATAATTGGAAAATATTGCATTTTACCTATCAACCTTGGCATTTTGTTCTAAACATTTAGTATTGTACTTTATTTAAATTTGTGTTCATCTTCAGTATTTATCAAGTAAACTGTTAAACTGTGACTGGTTATATTCATAATCTGGTGGGAAGTGGATGAAGTAAGGAAGCATTAGGTATCCATATCTTTCTATTCTTTCTTTGTATTTGGTAACATTTTTTCTTACATAGAAACTTTTACATATGCCTATCAGCTTTGCACTACAGAATAAAATACCTTGTATAAAAGTCATCTCAGCTAGCTTTCAATTTTCATCACTAAACTTGGTGTGATGTGAGAAGAGTCTTGCCCCTCAGACCCATTTGAGATTGCCCTTGTCCTCTGTGAAACATTAAGATAATAATTTTTCTAATACTTAACAAGTCAGCTTTAGGTAAAAGGAAGTGTTAGATTAACTATGTTAAAATGGAAACATTTTGTTTTCCATAACAGTATTTTGAAACTTCAYTGTTGCCAAAATGTATTCTCTAAATGTATTTATAGACACCTGCTTTTCCAGATGACTAGGTAAAAAAAGTTTGGGTTTTTTTCCCCAAATTAACAGACCTGACTGGTGAGACAAATGCAGAGTGTTGTTTTGTGCTGATAGGAAGGAAATAAAAAATATTAAGAACATTTAAACAAAACAGCATGGATGAGAGTAACATCTCTGGTACCAACAATAAAAGAAGGAATTGTGTAATTTTAGTACAATTAGAAGGATTGGTCTGTATTGATTAAACAGCTAGGCTCTGGAAATTTCAAAGGATTGACACAAATTAAACATTGACTGTTCCAAACATTATTCCATTGTCACATAAAATCTCAGCCACTAGTACCCTGCACCTTATGTATATTCTTTCCTTATTCTTATTCTAATTAGTAAGAAAATAAAATGGTCAATGAACTACGACAGATTCTGGCTTTAGGTCCCAAACATTATCAGTTTGGGCAATTTTAATACCTGGGAAGGGTATAGAAATAGCATTGCTTATGATAATAATTTTGATTACCTCATAGGGAATGAGGTGGAATTTTCATACTGTGTTGGATTTGTGTCTGCTCTTCAATATGGGTGATTACAGAACAGGAGTCACCCATGATGGTGGAACAGATAATGAAAGTTAAATGCAGTACAAAATCATCCTTTTCTTACTTTTCTTACGATTGATGTTTACTAACAGGAATATAAAATATGCTAACACTTTCTCTGACAGCATATTCAGTTTGGGAAATTGACTAAAAAGAGAGCTGAAAGTAGAAATTGGTCCCTTTTCACAGAACCACTGTTTCTTGAATTATATGTGATAAGTCTATTAAAACAACAATTATAATACCCTAAAGACACAGTGAAATGTGGTTGAATGATTGTACAATTAAAATATAGGTTTGTCTTTGTCAGTTACCCATGTGGGCACTGAAAATTTTATTGCAAGGAATACCCCTATGCCTGCATAGGGGTAGAAGCATACCGTAGTCTGTCTTTTTACTCTTACTTGATCTTTTGCAATATTTCAGGAATCATGCTTAACTTCCCATGCCACTTATATCTCAGTTTGATTTATTCCTTTATTTTCTTTTAAATCTTGCTTCTTGTTTTTTTTTTTTTTTTTTTTTTTNTTTTTTTTTTTTTTTTTTTTCTGTATCTCACACAACTTTCCTTTTACTTACAGTTACAACTGTACTCTGCTGCTTATTAAGCATCTGCAGCAAGCACCAATCAGTGATTTACTATAACAGTAGATACAGAATAAATAGCTATTACAATAGATGTGAATATAGAGTCAAATGTGAGATCTGGAAATCTACATTTTCATGATTGTTTACTTTGTAATGACACTCAGATTGAAATATTTTCTCTAAAGATAGAGAAATCAAAATGTCCAAACTTTTCAAAAACTTTTTATGTAGCTGAAACCAACTTGCTATATATTGTATATATATGGAAATAGAAATGTATGATATGAATCATTAGTCAAAATCAAGCCATTCCATCTAATATATCTTGTAAATTAATTCAAAACTGAATATTCCCATGTTTCAGATATGAAGGGATCACCATTGTAAAAATCTTTCACCCAGTGTTATATGAATAAGTCCAATATCACATACTTATTTTCATACTTATTCTATAACACTTAAATACAAATTAGATTCATTATGCTATAGTTTTATGTAAATCTGAGCCCATGAGATCATGTCTATACTTGACCATACAGTCTGATTCTCAAAAGCTCGTTTACTGTGATGATGGTAGAGTGCACATTGGGATTATACCATTGATAAGAACTGCAATATTCCAAACTTCTCTGTTTAATTTGTGTAGGCCAAGTAATTTCCAGTTATTTTTTGTTATTTTATTACCACTGGAATAAAAGGAATGTGGAAACACTTATTCTGGCTGTCCCTTTTAATCCATCTCTATATATTTGTGACTCAGATTTTTCAGCTACTTCTTTCAGAAACTGGTTTTGTGTTTTCATTTCTCTCCACTATTCTTGTACTATTGTCCTGATAACACGATTATTTCATACTGGATTCAAGTATTACATTAATCATTGCATAAGAGGTTACATAACATTTTTGCTATTCATCTCTGGCTGAAACTCAGCTTTTCTAGAAAATGCACTTAGTCTTCAAGTTTGGACTATAAATTAAAGGACCACTGTACTAATGCATCAAAATGTTTTGGTAATCATTCTGTTGCAGTTTCTGAAACAAAGTTCTTGAAAACACATTTTTCTGTTTTCTCTTACAGTCTCTTCTTTTTAGCTATTCAGAAAAATAAAATATTCTAACAATGTAAGAAATCAGAAATATTAAAACAAAAAGTAACTATCATAACAAGATAAAAAGATGCAAAAAGTTTATAAATACAGGTACTGATATACAATATCTTTGGGAATAAAAAATGAGAAATAGGTTCTGTTGCAATGCAAATAAATAATAATGAAAATGCAAATTGTTAAGTATGAGAGAAGGGGGAAAAGTCAGCAACAGTCAGTCATTATTAATTCAAATCCCTCAATTTGAATACCTAATCTGATTTATAATACTGTTTTCAAAGATGTTGAGCACCAGCAACTCCCATTTAAATTGTGGGTGCTCAGTAAAATGGAAGGTCAAGTGGAGTTTGCTTGATACAGACAGATTTAAATATTTAATGTAAACATACAGCTTCTAAAACTTTGATCTAAATGAATGCCACCTTGTTATAAAGAAGGATAAATAGAACAAGAGGAAAATAGAATAAGAAGTATGTGTGCACACCTGGTATCTACTTAGGCAGGTTTTTGGCGTAAAACCTGTTTCTTCAGCTGTCCACAAGCTTCTGCCATGCTTTTCTTGTTAAGTTAGGAATTTTTAAAAGAGGACTTGAAAAGTTCAGGGGACTTCCAAGACACAGAATCTCTGATAAAATGTTCCATATTCTTACAGACCGTATTGTGAATGATACATTTTATTTTATTTTCTGTTACCTGTGTGAAAAGGGTAGGTTTCAGGATGTCACATACTGAAGGAAGTATCTGGATGGAAGTAAGTGGTGTGTACTTATGGAATCYCTTCTGCATGAACCTTACTTGATGATAGACCATTCTACAGCCAACAGAAAATTAATAGTGTGTCACATCCCTAAGGCAGGGAAGGAATCAAGGTTACTGATTAGAAAAAGAACCAGTCATTCTCCTTTACCATATAGGATGTTACCAAAACTGTCATATACTTGGTAGTCAGAAGGCAGCTGATGTATGTCATGGAGAGGACAATCTGTGGAAACTCAGTGAACAAACAACAAAATTCACAAAGTTTCATGGAATAATGGGTGGAACTGGTCTGGCCAAGGTTACAAATCTCAGGATGATCTGGTACTGTAAACCTTAAGAGGCCTTAGTAACTTATCTCTCTCCATTTCTGGGGGTTACCCAGTAGCCTGCATTCAAGCACAATGCTTCTGCCAAGCCAGTGATGTAACTCCAGCATAAAAAAAAAAGCATTTTACTACACAACTAGCAGTCATATTTTGACTAGTTTAGTCATAGCCACAAGTCAGTTTTCTAAAGTAATTGATAATGTAGCAGTGATATTGCCGTAACTAATAGATATTAACAAAAAATAATTAGCAAAATATTTTAGATAGTTACATATATACACGTATGTGTATATGTATGTATACCTAATTAGATTTTGTTAAGAACACATTACATTATGTTATCAGGAAGTCACATCTTAAAGGCTGATAACAGAGATCTTGAAAGGACAACCACTAGTTGACACTAACATGTCAGATGTATAAACACAAATCATCAGTGGTCAATTTGTGGTTTTACCATGGATAAAACTGGTTTTGAAGGTAAGAAAGGGAACAAGGGAAAAACATCCAACCTAAGTAAAACTGACCATATATAGTAAAATTTGAATAGAACATGGACTTTAAAGGTCAATAAGGAGAGACCAAGTAGATGGACCGTGTTAGCAAATGTGTAAAAGTAATCACAAAAGAACACAAATGCAAGGGGGAGGAGACTCCCCGCTTCAGCRTCATGCCCCTCCCAGCAAAGAACTTGGGATGCCGAGGACTCACTGTAACCCCCAAAGCTTCTTCCTGATAAAAATTGTCACCATTGACCATAGGACATTGAGGGGCAGTGGAAGTGTATTGCTTTTAAATGTATTATTGTTGGGAATGAGATATAATAGTTGGATAATTTGTCCTGTAAGTGTTAGTATCATTTTAATTGGATTAATAATTATTCTTTGATAAGACTGTGAGGACATTAATTAGACCAGCAATAGATTCTTGGCTTTGTCTATAAGGTGTGCTTTTTTTAGCTCTCATAAACTATAAGGTGTTTGGTCAAGCACCGCACCATTGAGCCTTCGCTATAATTTGGATGCAACAGCAGAACTCAGAAATTTTCTTTCTATTACTCTGAAGAGTCTTACTAGGTCTTCAGTCTCTCCTTAAAGAGCACCTGTGATGCTTAACAGAGTGCTCGCATCCACATTCCATGAAGTGAAAGGCTCTAGTTTAAAACAGAAAAAGGAGTTAACACTTTCATTTTAAACATGAGATAGTGCTTTAAATTCTTAACAATTTTTACACATCCAGTTCCATATTTTTTAGTGATTTCTGTGGAAAGAGATGGTCTTGTTCATATTAAAAGGATGAATTAATTCAGCAAAGTAAAACTGATTCTTTCAAAATCAAGATATGTACCTATGTATCAGGATCAGATAGGCTTTGATATAATCTGGTGGAGAGTTAATCAGAAGAAAACCTTTCTTGCACTGATGAAGTTAGGCACCCTGCAAACAAGGAATTGACTTCTTTCAAAGATACATGGATAAAATGCATGAAAACATAAAGTATAAGCACAATTAGCAGTACAGTATTGATACTAAATATTTTAATGGACAAAGCAATTAATTCTTTTAAAAAGTCATACTGTAATACCTATGACTCAACCTTTTAATATCTATAATCAAAGATTATTTTCAGGTTGAACACACAAAAGAACTGTTACTACCAATCTTAGTAAGCCTTAAAAATCTCATTTCTAAAGTAAAGTCCATTAAAGCATTCCATTAAAAATAATAGGAATTGGAAGGATGGGATAGTGTATTTTAAAAATCACTTTAAATAAAATAACTAGATGTTCTGTTCCTCACTCCAACTCAATGAGAGTGCTGCCTAACTAGGGACTGGAGGGTAGGACCAATGATTATCTTTCTATTTCAGTCTATGTTCATTTCAGTTGCTAAATTTGAATAAAGCTAATTTAAAACTACTTTATATATATATGAAACTTACAGTAATGTCAAATAAATATAAGATATAAATTCAGTCTATAGTAAATTTAGAAATAGTGCTTCCAAATAATAAATCATCTTTGCTATGTGTTTTAAAAGAGGACTTGCTTGTTCTCCTACATGGTGAGTGTGTAAAATGTCAGTCCTGTCCATTAGTCAGCTGTGCCATTATCTGTAGATAGGGGTTCAGGAAATGATGGAATTAACAGATTTGGCATGCCTAATGTTTCCTACTTGAGTTTTCCATGAGAAAAGGGCAGCACAGTAAAGACTTCTGACTATAATTCGTTCAACCATGCCGTGTAGTGCCTAACTAAAAAGTGTCGCCCTGCAAAACGACTTCTCAGTCGGCAAAGTAGGAAAGGGTGATAGAATAGGTGGGCATTAAAGCACTTCTTTATCTCAATTTTCCACAACTTTGGGAGAAAAAGGTTTTCTGAAAAAACTTTTTAAAAGTCTAACAGCTTCAATTAAAAATTTTAGTTGCATCAAAAATTTTGATAAAATTTTCAGTAAGAGAAATGATGAAATTTTTCTATCATAATGTATAGTTTCCAAAATATATATTAACAATATATACTTCATTTGATACATATAATTCATATTTAAATTGACATTTAATAGTGTGTRTRTATATATATATATGCCATATTCTCTAATGATGAAGCAGATACGTAGAATTTGATTGGAAATTTAAAGTATTAACTCATAAATATATATTTTTCCAAAATCTTTTCTTGTACAGAAAATTTAGAAAGTTAAATTAATTTTCAAATACAGAATTAAAATAACAGAAAAACTGTTATTTTATGTGGAACAAAAAAACCACAGACTCTACCTCCTTTTCATCCTACTGCTTATTGTGAGACATTGCAGCACTACACAATCAGTGAAGTCTTATACTAGCTTATTCTGACTTTGTCTGGCATGATCTTTGCTGAGTTTTAAGAAAAAGAGTTATGAAAAGGGTGTTTGCTATTTGTTTTCTATTACWATCATGCAATTTTAGCAATTTACACAATCATGTCATTTTAGCGATGTATGTTTTTAAACACTTAGTTTGATATGCAAAAAAAATATTGGTGACTTACATTCATATACTTGGTTTGAGCAAGTATTTTCCACCTTTGAAAATGCTTTAAAGGCAGAGGGAGTTGTTATGATGGTCTTATCCGAGCTCTCTTCTAATATAGGTAATGAGGTGTAAGAGCACCTTTTTTTTTTTTTTTTTTTAATCTAATACAATTATTTATAACATACTTTCATTCTTGATTTAAAATTCCCAGTAATGTGTATGTTATTATCTTATGTCCGTTTTTACAGTGAAGATCCTGCTGTTAGAATACCCACCTTAATTCTAGACTGAATGTCTTTCTATACTGCTGGTATTTGTTTTATGCTTATGAATTAGAGATTTCTAAATGCATTTCACTTCCTCATAAAAAGTGCTCACAAACTGTTATCAAGCYGCCTCATAAGTTCTTCTTTGCTATGTTAAGTAAATCATTCATTTGGATTGCCTGACTATAAGCTGTTTTCAAATACTTAATTGTTCCTGCCTTTGCTCAGAGTTATTTCCAGCTCTTGATCCACCCAAAGAAATTAAGCACAACAAAGCACACTACAGTATTTCTACAGCACTTGCACCCCAGCAATTTCCTAAGGGTGTATATGCAGCACCTTTTCTTTTGTCCTGAACTCTGTATTGACTATACTAAAGTACTGTGTTTGCCTGTTCATTTTACTAAATAATTTACAGCATCATTTGTTGTTGTTGTAATGTAGTATGTAAACTTTATCATAAATTGTTGCAAATTATTTCCATAAAATTAAATAAGAAATATTTTTGGAAAGCAGGTTTTAACATAATATATGCAACTTATACCATAGCTGTTCTCTTATTTTGGTCAGAACTGACTTCTTGGTTCTYTTCTAAATCAATTTTCAGGGGATCCATATATACAATTTTGTAAAGGTGACAAGAGAAAAAAGAAGGAAATCAGTGCAAGAGTGCATGGAAAATGTGTAAATAAGGAAGCACATGAGAAAAATAGGTCATTAATAGACAAAAGCTGTCAAATACAATATATTCTTGCTATAATAAGATTTTCTATTTTTTTTCATAGCTGTGTTTCCCAGGTGCATGGTTCCCAGGTGCATGGTTCCCAACAAAAGCTTGTTGCTTTTGATTTTTTTCCATTTTCTACTTAGGAAAGCAGCTTAAATGGTCAGATACTGGAGCTCATTTGCAGTCCTAATAGTTTCATGTGCTAACACGAAATAAGGATCTGTCCTATAAACACATAGATTCTGCTCCATACACTAATACATACTAAAGTCATAGGAACGGTGATTAAACTATACTTCTTCTTTTCTTTTTCCTCTTGCACTTGGAAAAACTGCCTGATCTCTTAAGGCTTAAATTTACCATTTTATCCTGGATAATGCTCTACTGTGTTTCTTTTTTATAGGCCTAAACTCTCCATCAGTAATCACAGTGGCATAAGTATTTAATTGAACTGAATTTCAGAAGAATTAATATTTTATAAGTTGTTATATTTCCTTCTGTCACAATATTCCTATTTTCAGTTGCTCACTATTTAATATAGTCAGCCTTTTGTACAATACTGACCATAGTGTTGAAAATCTGCCAGGTAACAATTGCCATTTTGCATTTACTAAACAAACCCATCATTTGGATTAAAACCTAATCAGACAAGTAAATCAGACCTTTACAGAAATGTAGTTACTGGAAATCTGTATCCAAATGAGATTGCAGCTGTCTTGCAACTAAACAGGTGGTGAATGATGGGAGGAGGTAAAGGAGTAACAGGTTAGTGTCACTATGGTGGCTGAGATGAACTCTAGCTTAATTTTCTTTTCCCTTTAAAATGGTTACTTAACAAAGAAACTATACAGAGATAATGTGAAACAAGTGGATATGTGCACCATTTACCCTGCTTCTGAGCAATGGTGCTGGGTCCTGTGACCTGGGTTACAACAACCCCATGCAAAGCTACAGGCCTGGGGAACGGTGGCTGGAAAGCTGCCTGTCGGAAAAGGACCTGGGCGTGCTGGTTGACAGCCGGCTGAATATGAGCCGGCAGTGTGCCCAGGTGGCCAAGAAGKCCAACGGCATCCTGGCCTGTATCAGAAATAGTGTGGCCAGCRGGAGTAGGGAGGTGATCRTGCCCCCTGTRCTGGTGAGGCCGCACCTTGACTACTGTGTTCAGTTTTGGGCCCCTCACTACAAGAAGGACATTGAGGTGCTGGATCATCTCCAAAGAAGGGCGACGAAGCTGGTGAAGGATCTAGAGCACAAGTCTTATGAGGAGTGGCTGAGGGAACTGGGACTGTTTAGCCTAGAGAAGAGGAGGCTCAGAGGAGACCTTGCTCTCTACAACTACCTGAAAGGAGGTTGTAGCGAGGTGGGGGTTGGTCTCTTCTCCCAAGTAACAAGTGATAGGACAAGAGGAAATGGTCTCAAGTTGCACCAGGGAAGGTTTAGTTTGGATATTAGGAAAAATTTCTTCACTGAAAGGGTTGTCAAGCATTGGAACAGGCTGCCCAAGGAAGTGGTTGAGTCCCCATCCCTGCAGGTATTTAAAAAATGTGTAGATGTGGCGCTTAGGGACATGGTTTAATGGTGGACTTGGCAGTGTTAGGTTAATGGTTGGACTTGATGATCTTAAAGATCCTTTCCAACCTAAATGATGCTATGGTTCTATGATTCTATGATTCTATAAACACTAAGATCAGTTTGTAATATTATTAGGATTTTGTTGGTTATCCTGGTTTTGCTTCAGTTTGTTTTCTAATGAATTAGCTAGTCATGTAGAACATTTATTTTAAAAAAATCAAAAGACTTTTTTTTTTTTTTTTTTAGAAACTAATGAGTCTTTCTACAATTTATGATTAAATACTTATTTACTTAAATGGACCTGAAGTGCTGCTAGGGAATTGCTAACACTTAATCAGTTTCTGGTCAAAAATGTTAATAATGGTTAATCTTAGAGTTTATGAAAGCTGGATTTTTTAATTGCTTTAATGCTGTCATTCTTAATAGAAATTCCATAATAGTCATTACATAGTTCTGGGAAAACTATTAACTTTCCAAACAAGGTTTAGCCTCATGTTTATAAAATAATTTACCTAAAGCACTAATTCAAGGTAAATGGTTAAAAGAAAGAGCAAATCTGTGTTTAAAAGAATGTTTCCTGCATAAATTAGGAAAGAAATATCTCTACCTAGAAATAGAGTTTAATTGCTTCTGTGTATGACTGTTGTAATAAATTCTGCAATTTAAACTGTGAATAGTATATTCATTCCAAAATGTTTTTTCATTCTATAGTTTCCAGATAATAGTATTTGACAATCTTCAAAATACGACTTCATTTTGAAAATAATGTGAACTTCTGATGTAACACACTTCTGGAGGCTGGTCATGTTATAAATGATAGACACTATCACAAAATAAGGGAGCTGCTCAGCAGCTGTCTATAACTACAATGATGATTTAATCAAAGAAATGATAAAAATAAACAATCTGCAACCTGTTTAAACTGGTTTGGTAATGGAAAATTTGTTATTATTCTTTTTTACTTGTATGTTATTTAGTTTTCTGGTTATTTGAACAAACCTAGTTTTATTTAAGAGGCTTTAATTTATCTTACAACTGAGAAACAAAATTAAGAGGTAGCAAAGTTAAGACACCAGATGTTAAAAAACTCGAGTTCATTTATGGCCTCTGTCTATGAAGTGACTTGTCTCTCTTTAATTTCTCACGATTTGCCTGTGTTGTTCATTTTGAAGTAAGTTTCTCTTACACACAGAATAGCATAACATGGTGGGCATCACAGTTTTTGCATCCAGGAATTATGAAAACAAATTAAAAAAAGGCATAAAATAGAAAAAACAATTAAAATATTAGAGGTAAAATCAACTGGATATCTATCCACATTCTGATAAACACAGTAGATGAAAAATTTAGCTTGGAGCTTGGCTGTGAAAGCCACCTCATTTAATAAATGTCTTGATTATAATCTTTTTTTTTTTAGGGAAACTAGAAAATGACAAGAATAAAGAAATGAAAAGCATAATGTATGACAAAAGTTTACCAGAACTGGATAATGTTAGTATATAAAGAGAAAGGACATTGGAGTGAGAAATCATGTTTGTAAATACAAACTAAATAAAAACTTGTTCTGTAGGTGATCTAGGCTAATTGACCCTGCTTGAGCAGAAAAGAATGTTTTAAATGATTGCCTGTGACTCTGTCTAACCCTATATTTCTTATTTTATGAGCAACATAATCTTAAGAGATATTAAAACTGTAATGATGTTAGAAAATATCAGTATTTCTATTGATATATTTGTTAGACTGCCAGGATTATTATGGTTGGGTGAAATACAAGCTTAAATGAGGTATTAAAAGAGATTTGATATCCCATCATTTATTTTATTCTTAAAATAAACTTTCCTAATAACTAAGAAGTGTTTCAATAGAAAGAAACAAGTGATATGTATATAAATTCTGAAAGGTTACCAGGTATTTTAAATAGAAACTGAAAGACTATTATTACTCCTTGATTACAAAGAAAGGTGAAGGTTATACAACTGAAAGCTAAAATCCTTTTCCTTTTCCTCTCTATCATCTAATCAGCATTACTTTGCAAATCTATCTGGATTCAGAAATGTGCAGACCCTTTGCCTAAATGACAAAACTGATGCTTCTTTGAAATAATGATGAGGTTATGATAAAAAAGTAAAAGCTAGAAGGGCAAGAAAACAGAAATTGATTGTCTGGCCATAGCCTGCTCCCTTTATGTTTTGTCAAGAACAAAACTGTGTGTATATGATCTCCAAACAGAACTGTTTGCTTTCTTTGGACCTGCAATACACTGCTTTGGTACAGTAGTCCCTTTGATATCAGAAATGTATCTTCGAAAATCATGCCTCTGCAGCATGCACTTTCCCAGGCAGTTTATCATTTCCCACAGTTAATCGATCTTCTGGAAATGATGCAGCTATGAACACTCCCCAGGAACTTGGTGCATATGATTCTCACATGTTGAACTTTTTTGTTGTCCCTCCTGCACACTGTGCCTGATGTGCTGAAGTTCTTTCAGTTCTTGTCCCTGGGAGTCAACAGATGATAGGAAGTATCTAAGTAAACTCAACAGCGCAAAAAATTTTGTTATTCCTTGAAGTTCCAGGAATGCTTGGTAGTAGTTCAAAAAAGTACCATGAGAAAAGAATGCTTTTATTTGATTTTACTGCAGCTTCAACAATTGAACTCACTTCCTTATTTCCAACCAACACTATAACTTTTTTTTTTTTAAACTTATAACAAAATGGAGTCCTGGTGTTTTGCATAAAATAACCTCCTTATTGCATTTGTTTTTACCAGCTACCTGGGAGGCATGTCTTACTGCACGGCAATTTGCAGTTTAAAAAATAACCTCCTATCTGGCTTGTTAAGGCCATTAATATATCAAGTCCTTTGCTTAGTTATGTTTCTTTTGTTATTCAAGGAAAATGAACTTATAATGAACAGTTAACTATTGCACACAAAAATATCCCAGAGTTTAAGCAATTACTTTTTCTATCTCTCTTACTGGACCACTAGGTTTCACCTCACCCAGAATTGAAGCTGTCAGCTATTTCATGGGGTAAAAAGTTAAAACCAAGTGTGCTAATAAAAATGGGAAAGAAAGACCCACCAGAACCTTATTTTTGAGTGACAAGAAGCTCTTTATTTTGAAGTTTGAACATCAATTGACTCAGTGAAATATAAGCTAATTTCTTGTTTATAGTAAGCTAAAACCATTATTTGTCCTGATAAATTAAAGCAGTAAGGAGGAAAACCTTGTCTGATTAAAATCTCTATGCTACGGCCCATATGGGCATGCATCTGGACCCAGGAGAAACCTAGCCGATTTCACTGGTGCTGATTTCATTGCAACTGATTTGAAACTGATTGCATTTTATTTTTGCCACATAAGGAAGCATAAAGTGGATGTAAACGTAGGTCCATTTAAAGAGCAAAAGCAAGGCATAGGGACATTAATGTAAAAGAGAAAGGATCTTCAATCATGCAGCTGCCACTGCAAAGAAGGGAATAAGCTGTTCCCCAAAGGGTTATGGCATGATATTACAACATAGCTTATGGAGGCTGTTCTAGCTTTATGGGTCTTGTAAGTTAACAATCCAGCAGAGTTTAGCTATGTTCTTGGGTCTGCAAGACATCCTTCCACAGGCAATACATTTGCAAGATTCAGAAAATTGTTTAAAAAATAGATTAAAACACGTTTGCTTCTAAGTTTTGTTGAGAGGATAAATACATTARTGTATGTGAAAACAATAGAACAGGTTCTGAACAAACAGTATTAAAATTCACAAATTCACACTTGTTTCTCTTTGGCTTCTAAAATGAACTCTCAGCTCTGCCATGAGAGTAAAAAATGTTTCACAGCCTGTTCAAGTCAAGCAGTAATGGCTTGGCTTGATTTAAAACAACTATTTGTCAAGAAGAGTTAGTGGTAGTGAAATGTGCTTCATCAATTAACTGGCATATCAAAAATGAAGAATATTGTTCAAAAGTAATTTGCTGTTAACTGCAGGCAGCCCAAATGATCATCAACATGAGCTTTGAAAATTAACCTTGAAGATGAACTGTGAATATTTCTTGCAGTATTTTTCACTCTGGCCTCATACAAACAATAGACATTCAAACACTCCCCTTTCTGTCACTAAATGTTATCCAAATAAATGTTCTCAAGGGCTTTAAGTTCAACTGTA
Source organism: Phoebastria nigripes (assembly GCA_035582835.1). Lineage (NCBI taxonomy): Eukaryota > Metazoa > Chordata > Aves > Procellariiformes > Diomedeidae > Phoebastria > Phoebastria nigripes. The sequence continues at coordinate 76,073 of JAYKAV010000355.1, read as the reverse complement.
AGATGTTTTTTTCAGGACTATCCCTATTAATTCCATTATCTCTACTAACATGTTATACCTAAATAAGATGACTTTTATAAAACATTTTTTTTTTTTTTTTACCATTGTTGCTTTATTTCAGGCTATTATTTTTCTCTGGACTTTCACACTCTTTCATTAGTTTATTAAAATCAGGATTGTAACTATGTGATTTCAGTTCCAAGGAAGACAGGGTATACAGTAAATTGTCACATCAGCAGATGAAATATTTTAGCTGGATTATATTTATTTTATTCTTTTAATCTCTAGTAATCTCAGCCTCTATGTTTTATTTTGTTTTGGTTTTTTTACTTTGTGTGTTTGATTCTACTGACACTTACAGAAAAGTTGTCAGACATATTAGTCAATATTATGGAAGGGAATTTGTCAGTTTTGTCAGACGACTTTGTAATCCCATGACTAATTTGAAATCTCTGATAACTCTTAGGTCATTAATTGTCACTATTCTTTGTAGGCAGTTCATCATAACTAACATTAAGACAGAAATATGTAAAATGACTTTTTTTTTTGTATTTATTTTTTCCTCAAGATCTTCCAGTGTAATTTTTTTCAGCTCATTTTGTTGTTGCTTGTAAATATTTCTCATCTTTTTATATCTTGGAGGTATTTACAAAAGGCCTTAATTTAAGATAATATTTTAATTTAGTTAATATTTAGTGTATTGTTTTTCTCTATATCATTAATGGAAATGTAAACATATCTAACACCTCTCACTGCAGTATTCACAGGGAAAATCCATTCAAATCAATCCAGTGGTTGGAGGACTGTAAATGCTGATTTGTGAAATTTTGCAGTCTGTAAAGAAAGTTAGCCTATTCTTCTTATTATTATTGTAAATACCTTAGTAAGATATGTTACAATTATTACTCAAATCCTTTGGCCATGTTTCTTTCATTCAGCTGCCAGCTTTGTAATTACATTTAAAATGTTCATCTGCCACATCTTGTTCTCTCTGGACCACAGTGGTTATGCCTCACAGTTTGTTTTCCGTGGACTTCTATGGCTTTCTTTTTATTTTCTGAGGAAGGTTATTTTTTTAAGGAAGGTTTAAATATGAAAATGCTAAAGCTACTATTTATTTTTTACTAAAATTTTAAATGATTATCACTTTGCTTGCCAGCTCCATAGGGCTTTTACAGAGGAACTCAGAAATAGTTGTCAGATGTATAGTAAATGCATCCGTTAAATCCATTATCACTCAGGAATATGACCAGTCTGAGCGGTTTGAATTCAGCTTATGAAAGTATCCATATCCACTAACTTCGCTAGGTTTAAAGAGAGTGTCAGCAGGAGTTGCACAGGGGAGAGAGGAAGAGGCAATACTCAGAAAAAGACAATCATGTTAGATCCTTCCCAAATAACCAGAGAACAGGTGAGTGTGGTGTCACTGAGTAGCACTTTGTCTGAGTAAAGGTTATGTGATGTGATATGTGATGTGATTTTTGTAAAGCCCATCTTTTAAAAAGAGAGTGGATTTGCTTGTTTACTGTCACATCTGGTATAAAAAGGCAGTCTTATGCCTGTGGCTCTTACCATACTGGTGACTAAAGGAACTAAAAGGGAAAGATCAGCAGAGAACAGCAGACCTCATGGGTTTTTTTGGTTTGGTTTGGTTTTCTGCATCTTAAGTCTTTCCTCAAAGAGGAATTCAGAAAGGATATGTCTGCAAATTGTCCTAGAATATCATCCTTCCACATCCAAATTTATTTTGATCTATTTGTTAAATAGAGCGATCTGCTTCACATATCTATCACTGAGCTGCTTTCTGATAATCTATGTAGTGTTTCAAGGTAATTTTTTTTTTCTGTGTGAAAAACAGATGTTGATTTACTGGTGTAAGGATCAGACACAGAAGTACTGGAGCAAATCTAGGCTTTATTTCCTTGGGCTGAGTTACCTAATCTTGATTAGGATGAAAAAGCTCAATAACTCTCTAACATAATGCAGAAGCAGCAGCATCTGAATCCAGTTGCATTTGTTACAACCAGTTCAGTATTGCCCAGTATATGAAGTGTATCTTCCTTTTGTAAGAAATAGCACATCCATTTCCCTGTTTTCTCCTCTAAACTGTTTATAAACTGTGCTAAGCTACTTCTGTCAAGACTGGGTAAGAGGACTTAAGTGAAGCAACAACAGAATCCCATTATTTTGGTATAATAACTCTTCTTTCCCTGTAGCAAATCTTATCAGTCTCTCCCAGTCACCAGTGTCAGTTAGTGTTAGCAACAAGGGAGCCACATTTTCCACATGGTGTGCAGACCTCTTCAGCAGGCTTCTACAGCATATATCTGTGTTGCATGAGCTATTCTCCAAATCAATAGCCAGAAGAGATGAGAGCTTTAAATATTAAGGCAGTTATGTCAGCACACTCCATCTCGGCAGGAAAGCTGAGAGACCGACAGCTTTGGTTCTCTCTGGTTTCCAGCCACTTCCTCACATATGTGCAAATTTTAAAGTGGTTTTTTTTTCAAACTTTCTTCTTCCACAACAAGTTTCTCTCTTGCTTCTGTGTTTCCTGTTTGCTTCTTCCTGGTCATTCTTATGTTTAACTGTCCAATATTTCTTCAGAAGAAATTTCTATGACCAGATAATAAGAGAATTGCAAAGAAAACACAAAGAAAGTTCAAGGCTGCAGCCTGAGTATAGTTAATGTTGTCCCTTTCTCACATATTCTTTGGCATTTCCAGGTGCAAGGTAAGTTGCCTTTAGGCATAAATTGTACAGGCATCTCTATTTGAGGCTCTTTCTGTCCTTAAGTGTGAGAAATCTACCACTTATTAAAGTCTTGCAACTCTTGTTTTTCTTCTGACCTTGTAGTCAATTTTTTGTATTTATGTTTTCTTTTATGGACTAAATTATGCAATATTTTCAACCAGTTCTAATTTGCATGTAGGTAAATAATTTACTCTAAAACATGGTTTGCTTGCAACTGGAATAAACTGGCTCCCTTAACACTTTTGACTACTTCCAATCTTGCTTTAAAAGCAGCAGAAGGCTGACTGCTCCCAAACACCTTCCTCATAGATACATAAGGGACTGACTGCTTAAAATTAATCAGAAATATAAATTTATATTTTACTATCTCTCAATTTTTGCTTTCACCATATTTTTAAAAACTTAGATGTTCTGCCTTTGGATAAGAGGTTTGTTTTGTTTTGTTTTTTCCCCCAAAAGAGATCTTACTTTCTTTCRTTTGTGTGTAAATTCCGCTTTTCTAGATCTTTATTAAGATGAATAAATTTCAAAAATACCATTGCTAACATTGATAACACAAGTAACATAAWTTTTTTCTTGAGTAAACGTGTTCCCATTAAATAACTATCTGACAAAGCCTTTGTACATGTGGTTTTGTTGTTATATTTTTGCACCTTTTCCAAAGTGAATATTTAAGCTTGTTTCATAAGCCATGGGTACAGCTAGTATGTTCTTTTAAAGGCAGGAATTCAATTATTGGTATGTCTTTTGCTTAAGCATAAAAACCCAAACTTGTCTGTCCTTGAAGCAATTAATAAAATCAATTCAGCTACTATTTCATCACCTAAACATAATATAGAATTACAGGATCACTTAATGAAGCAAATGGTCAGATCTCAACCTAAACAATATATAAGGATTCTGAGACATAACGCAAGAACAGTACCTAAGTTCTCACAATCATAAGAGTAAAATAGAAATCTAGACCACCAAAACTGAGGATTTTCCCAGGCTGTTTTACCTCTTCTCTAAAACCGTCATTAGTTATTCCCAGGTATGCTTTGCTTGAGCAAGTGGACCGGATACACAGTTGGTTTCATTCTGAAATTCAGTTTTGCTTTTCTTAGGTTTATGGTCTATGTTTTATGGTTTATGGCTTAGATAAGTTTAACTTAATTGCCAAATGATTGACATTTAATAAGTAACTATTTGACACTGCATTAAGTAGTTAAACATGGTATCTTACAGGCTAATGAGCATCTAACGCAGAATCCTTTCTAAAGCCATTAATAATATACACTAGACATTAATAAATTTGTGTGTGTTAGATTTCTAAATTTCATTTGAAGTATATGCAGGATTAAGTGTCCAGTTGCTTCAGGAAGAGAAAGCATTAGATATGCCTGATAACTGCAATTTTAAAGCAGGTGGCWATAAACAACTATGTGGATTCCGATCCACAAAGTTCTTATCTTTTACATTTATCTTTGTATGTTCATATACATGTGTAGGGACTGTTTTTGCCCAGAGCAATGCAAGGACTGTAATGGCATGGAATAAAATATGGTTGCTTTGCCCTGTTGACACTCCCTGGTTATAACATGAAAGAACCAAGCATCATTCCTTAATAGGTCCAGGAACTCACTGAAATGATACATTCATAAAAGGGACCAAGTGGACAGCATGGCTCCATTCCCTCTGTACTTCTGATGAGCTGGCATGGAGTATCTCCACCACACTACCTCCTTTTCCTTCACGAGAAGGAAACAAAGGTGGACCAATTTAGCGCTATATCTATGTCAATTAAGTAATCTTTAAAAAGTCCATATATTCTCCACTTAATGACTTACAACTTTCTTAAAATGTCATTTTCAACAACTTCTGCAAGATACTGACTCTCACTATCTGACTGACTGCAAAATATTTACTCTGACTATCTAAATATTTGTTGGTAAATCATAGTGATTCAGTTGCCTTTATAAAAGATGGATATATGTCCTTCAGTCTGAAGAAAGTTAGAATTCAACTGGCATTAAATAATTTCCTAACGAAGGTGTTACATATTTCATTTTAAATTATGCTTTCTGATTAAAATGAAYGTAAAGTTTTCTTTTAGTTCTTCATCTTTTACTATTTTACAATCAGAAATCACTTGTCCTATCCAAATTGTTTAATCATTGATCTCAAGGACCAAAAAGAGGCATCTTGAAATATCAAAGGATGKTTTTTTTGTTTTGTTTTGTTTTGTTTTTCATTGACAATAGGAGGATTCCCATTTTTCCTGCACAGTCACAAAGCTGGCTTTAATATTTAATTAAATATTTTCCAGTAGATGGCAGCATTTTACAGTGATTGGAAGTCCTGAATGGTTCCTGCAAAGGCTGCTGTAGCTGACAGGTTGTTACACCTTTCCTCTGCAAACATTGGTTAAAAGTGGTTTATGACTTTGCTGTTTCAAATGAGGAATGGCCAAAACTTGTCATGCATGCTCTCTTTTATTTTCCTATATCTATAGGAAATGTCTATGTCTATCTATATCTGCATTAAAAAGACTAAAAGTACTACCTAAAACTAGGAACTACAAATGAAAATGCTAAATGTTCCAATTGATTGACTTTGTTCCAGTTGATTCACTTGATACTATCTGAAGTCAAGATGACTTGAAGTTTTAATTCTATTAAGTTGATTGGGGGCCAGACATTGGAAAACCTCTGTGATATGGCTGAGAYTGGGATTTCACAGTATTGGAATTTAGATCCATATTTTATTTCAGAGCATGCATACAAAAGGAAACAGGTTTTTCCACAGGTTTCCTCAAAATTTACATCCTTGCATTTATTGTAAATATTCAGCTTATTAGGATCCGATACTCCCCCACCCCTAATGCAAATTTATTAGGTATAGTCATTCACATACCTAATAATATACTCGTACATGGTTACTGTAATTCAGAATTTTAAGTACATCCCCAGACAGAAGACCAGGACTTTTGGCATATGGGAAGTGATGTATGCACAATGTAATCTATTTTCRCAAGCTTTTATTGCACCTTCCCACCTTTACTCTTTCTAGCTTTCAGTGTCACCTACAGATCTTGTACTTTGAGAACAACAAGGATTTTTGCTTGTCTACTTTGGTGTCAGTGAGACAGGACTTGGTGACAAGAGGTACTATCTTTTAAGAGAGCTATGTCTAAGTAAGTATATAGTTCAAACATGACCTACTAAATGATAAACCAAAACAAAGTACAGAAAAAGAATTTCAGCTGGGTTCAATGTTTCCATTTTGTGAATGCTTTAGTGGAAAAACTTACATCTTCTTGAAACTTAAAATATTGCAGGRCATTCAGTTCTGTTGTGAAAAGAGGAAGGAATTCCAGCCCCATTCAAGTAACCTTAAAAAAGAATTAAGTCCTGGAATTTGACAGAAAATAGATGTTTGACAGAAAATGTTCATGGGAAACTTTTAAATCTGAGGGTGAACAATCCTATGTAGTATGCTAAAGCAGACTGTGGGGGTTTATATATTTATTTAAATAATTTTTAAATGGCTTGACTAAATTACAGACTCTATATCAAGAATACTGTSTCCAGTGCTGCACTTCCCAGTACAAGAAAGAGTCCAGAAAAAGGTCAAGAAGATGATTAAGGGGTTGGATCATCTACCATACGAGGAAAGGATGAGAATGCTGGGGTTGTTCAGCCTGAAGAACAGAAGGCTCACAGGGCTCTTATCTGTGTGTGTAAATACCCGAAGGGAGGGTATAAAGAAGACAGAGCCAGGCTCTTTTCAGTGGTGCCCATAGAATCATAGAATCATGGAATCATTAAGGTTGGAAAAGACCTCTAAGATCATCAAGTCCAACCGTCAACACAACACCACCATGCCCACTAAACCATGTCCCTAAGTGCCTCATCTACACGTCTTTTAARTACTTCCAGGGATGGTGACTCCACCACTTCCCTGGGCAGCCTCTTCCAATGCTTAACCACTCTTTCAGGAAAGAAATTGTTCCTAATGTCCAATCTAAACCTCCCCTGGCRCAACTTGAGGCCATTTCCTCTCGTCCTATTGCTTGTTACTTGGCAGAAGAGACCAACACCCACCTCRCAGCAACCTCCTTCCAGGTAGCTGTAGAGCACGATAAGGTCTCCCCTCAGCCGCCTCTTCTCCAGGCTAAACAGTCCCAGTTCCCTCAGCTGCTCCTCGTAAGACTTGCTCTCCAGACCCTTCACCAGCTTCGTTGCCCTTCTCTGGACACGCTCCAGCACCTCAATGTCCTTCTTGTAGTGAGGGGCCCAAAACTGAACACAGTAGTCGAGGTGCGGCCTCACCAGTGCCAAGTACAGGGGCACTATCACCTCCCTACTCCTGCTGGCCACACTATTTCTGATACAGGCCAGGATGCCGTTGGCCTTCTTGGCCACCTAGGCACACTGCCAGCTCATATTCAGCCGGCTGTCAACCAGCACGCCCAGGTCCTTTTCCGACAGGCAGCTTTCCAGCCACTCTTCCCCCAGCCTGTAACGTTGCATGGGGTTGCTGTGGCTGAAGTGCAGGACCCGGCACTTGGCCTTGTTGAACCTCATGCAGTTGGCCTCAGCCCATCGATCCAGCCTGTCCAGGTCCCTCTGCAGACCCTTCCTACCCTCAAGCAGATCGACACTGCCGGCCAGCTTGGTGTC
>JAYKAV010000355.1:37409-57258 GCA_035582835.1 Phoebastria nigripes | reverse complement strand
ACCTTAATGATTCTATGATTCTATGATTCTATGAAATCCAAATACAAGGCCACAGGTAAAGCAAAATAGGCCAAATTCATTTATATTGAAAGACAGAGATGGACAAAGGTAATTAGTCAAAGCACTGGAAATATTCAGGTTTAAAAAAAAATATGCAGAAATAAGTCAAAATAAAAACTTTATGCCAAGGTGTTCAGAGAAAACAGAAAAGCATGTGTTTAAGTTCCCGAAAGGAGTTTTTCAAGTAAGAAAGTACAGAATTAAGGGAAGCTAAAATTTTAATCCATTCAATATAAATATCATACCTGTCAGATAAGTGAAATACAGTGGAGCAGAATCAAACACAAGACCTGTAACTGGGATGTGCAAGAAACATATTCAAATAGGTGAATACTAAAAATGTTGAATGGAGGGGCAGATCTGGTATTTGGAGACTGTTCTATGCTATAACTTTTGTGTGTGTATATACATGTATAATGATGGCTTACAGAATGACTGAGCATAGGGCTTACAGATGTGAGTTAGAATTGGTCTGGTCTTTTTATCRCAGCCAAAAGATAATTAGAATCACTTGGCAGTGTGTTAAATAGCTTCATGAAAGGGGGGAGAGAGAGAGAGGGAGGGAGAGAGTGAGCTTTATATATGTTTGTGTGTGTGTGTGTGTGTATAATGCCATAGCACTGTCTGTCTCTGAACCAGSGCAAAGAGTATTACGGGAGTAGAGTCAGTTGCTAGTAGTAAGACGTCCCAAAGGTATGTCTACACATTTCTTTTCAACGAATAGCTAGTTCAGACTGCATATTGGTCTGAATTCAACGTTTACCTGTCAGTGTACAGCCTGTACACACCAAATGCACTGGGTCTCCTGGGGTTTTCTGTGGAAGGAAGTGAATTCTCTACTCATTTGAGAATTGCAAAGAAGCCTTAGGCACTGACAGCTCAGTCTGAGACTTTGCTCCTCAAGGATCTGGCAGATACGGACAGTAGGCGATCTGAATCATCTCCTGAGCTTAGACACTCAAATTCTGCCCAACCCTAACTCCATCTGCCAGTGCAACTTGAATTGACCCCATTGTTTCTAAACAGCTGATTAACTGCAAGAAAGATACCTTCCAAGTAGTAAAAAATAGGAACAATATTATTGGAGGACACAATGTTAGGCAGATAACATCCAGAAAAACTATGCTTTCTTTCCCTGTAAAGCATCTATGAAATAAATCAAATCAGACACAGAGTATACACAGTAGTGAAGAGGTGAGCTTGAGTAGTGAGGGTATTAATCAGACAAAGAGATTACTCATATTATCCCCATTTTTTTCGTTTAGTGTCCCTTTTAATCAGTCACAGATAGGAGTACTGGGGAACAGGAAGACATATACGAAAATACAGAAAATAAGTATTTTGACAACATTAACAGAATTTTACTGATGGCTGTTCATGCTGATGCTGTTAAGTCATATAACAAAGAAATACTCTACTGTAAAGCTTTTGTAATAGGGTAAAGGGTTAAGCTTTGCTTTTGCAGGTACTGTCATGTTGCATTTAGCACTGATTTTCACCTGGCTAATCCAAAGCATTATAAAATATTTTGTGACACATGAGAAGGTAAATGCTAAGTTGTTGCAGATAGCTGAATTCCATGGGTGTCTATGATATAAAAACTGTAAAGTTAATGATTTATTAACATTAATATAATCTGTCATACTTCATATTGATTATTAATCCTGTTACTACACATAATATATCACTGCATTTTATAATTTGGATTGCAAATATGAGTGATTGAAACGGGTTCAGATTTAAGTCAATTCCAAAACTAGATATTGCTAGATATACATCAAAGATAACACTCACATTTTGTTGCCTTGAGCACTGRTATAGTCTGTGACTTCAGTTAATTTCTTATTAACCAGATGTGGTCTGTTCTGTCCTGTTCAGGTTCAATGCTTGGTTTTGATTATCTAGTGGTGGCAGTAGTAGCTACTGCTGGAAACAAGCAGGTGTCAGAGTCTAATATCATGTAGGCAGGTTCTTTTAGGTATTACACAAGTGGAAGACTTAATGTTTAATATCAGGTTTATTTTCTTGAAGTTAGTTGTTGCTATACAAGACTTTGATTTAGAAGAGTGATACAGCAATGTACTTATATTACAATGCAAGTTCAAATTACATTTAATGGAATATAGGAATAGCAATATACAGCTGAATCAGAATACAAATGTGATACCCACCATATGCTGTCTGTAACATACTCACTGTCATGAGGATGGGCAGCCTGCTTGTCAGGAAAGAATACACGGGTTGAAACTAGCTCAGGCCCATTGCTCTCTCTGAAGTTCTTTTTGTTGGTTTTTCAGTTTTTATATTCTGTGTTGGTCAGAGCCAAATCTACACCCCCATGCTGGTCTGGCTAACTCAGGAAGATATTTGCACTCTTCTGATAAAGTCAGGGACAAACAGTTACACAACTGGTTGGTTCACTCAGCTGATATAACTGCTTGATTTGCTCAACTCATACAGCAAGTTGATCCACTCAGCCTGTAAAACCATTTATCTAGAACAAAGGCCACCTTCTGGTCACCTTTGTGTTAAGTTCATCTTTCCTCCTCAGAGCCTTCTTCTGTTGTAGACATTCATTGATTCGTCACAGCAGGTTGAAAGTACTTACTTGACATTCATACTACTATATTGCTGCTCTTCTACTTGCTCTAGTGTTGGAGCAGGATGACACTACAAACAGAAGAATTACTATTTTAATGATTATGCAATGACAGCATATTCCTGCTCTTAGATGCAAACAAGTGGGCAAAGGAAAAAAAAAATTAAAAAATCCTGTAGAAAACCTAGCAAGCAGCTGGGAGCAGAGACTGGTGAAAGCTATCTGAGGTTCACAGAAGTTTAACTTAATATTTTTTATAGCAAATCTGCACTCAGCTTGCTACTTAGGAACTGTATTTAGTTTTGGGGGGGCATCAAACATAATGGGAAAGAGCTAACAGCTATGGTTTTCAGTTCTGTTGCAGATAAGTCTCTCTAGTTTGTCCCTATGCCTACCTCTCATCCTCTCTTTGAATAGAATAAATGAGGCAGGAGAAAGACAGTTACAGTCAGATTGTTCTGGTGAACATCTAAATCATTCAGACAGATTCTTTACATTATTCATTCTACCACAGTAAGGAAAGGCAGAAAAGACTCGTGTAGATAACAGCAATCAACTTTACTTTTCATACAGAAGACACTGTTAGTGTTATGCAGTATATAGCTAGTGCCACTTACATCTGGACAATTGTTTGTCACTGCATAGTTTTCCTAAATTCTTCATAAAATACTAAGAAACCCAGCTGTTTTATGGAAGAAATGTAATTACCTTGAATATAGGTTCCCTATGAGGTATTTTGTCTTCCATTGTAAACATAGAAAAGTAGCATCACCTCTCATAGACCCACAAGAAGAATTGAATATCTTAAAAAACCTGTTAGAGTAAAGGAAAAGTAGCCCCTAGAATATGGGCTTGCCTGCAGTATAGCACAGGTTCATCTCCACAAATGTGCTCCACTTCTACAGTCCTATGTTCTCCTCAGCAGAAAAACAAGGTGCAGGAATGCAAGAAGGGCCTGTTCTGAGTGGGAGCAAAGGCATAAGAGACAGTTGGAAAAGTGTGTTCATTTTGCTAAAATRTGATGTGAATGCAACAGTAGTGAGCCACAAGTGAACCAAGACAGATCGTTTGGAAGAAAATAGCTCAAGTCCACGTGAGCAGCAAATTGTAACCTACATTCAGGAACGGTTACTAGCAGCAGTATAGGCTTGTAACAGATCTGGCAGAGTCCAGGAAAGCCTTCTGTGCCAGCAGGTATGTAGTAAGAGATTATTTCTGTTGTAAAGAGTTTACCGATGCAATAGATAATACAAGGATGAAGAGAAAGATTGGCATGTAAAGGCTTGGAAAGATTTATGCTAATGCTCTCTTGTTTTGTAAGCTGTGTAGAAAAGAGGACCTAATCCATTAGTACCTTCAATTTCTCTCTTCTGGGGATGGAGATTCAAGCGAACACAGTTCGGGTTGCCTTTGTGCTAAGTATTAATGTAGCTCTCTGAAATTATCTTTACTTTTCTCTCTCTCTTACTTTTCTTGTTTAGGCTGCTACAGCTTCAGGACTTAAACCGTTTATTAAAAGATAGAAAGAAAAATAGCAATCCTTCTGCCACCTTTATTTTCTTTCTAGTCTGAAAAGAGAGGTAGTCTCTTTTAGCTCACAAGCTTTTCAATTCTATGTGTAAAAAGATGAAATTGCTAAAAGAAAGATAAAAATGTATCAGCTATGCTCCTGGTTCTACAATAAATTATTCCAGGATCATTCTTACCTCTGGTCCCCAGCTAATATAAACTCCCAGGAACAGAGGGGTGTAAAGTGACTGCTATATTCCTCTGTTGTCTTCCCACCAGACAAAAATGAAGGATTTGGAGAAGTTGATCTCAGCACAGTTTTCTTGTCTTGGAAATTCCTATGGTTTCTTCCTATTGTATAATATCAAAATGTCAGTTTTAATTTAATATTGTTTTATTGTTTTAACTTCTGAAGCTAAAGAATCACCAAAGGATCCAGAGAGCTACAAATTAGGGTTAAGATTTGTGTCACTATTTGAAAAGGAAAAAAATGTATATAATTTTGATTTGCTTTGTCATTAATAGAATGGCAAGTTCACTCTACATATAAATATTTCAGAAATTATCTTTATTCTTTTCTTGATTTTAAATTTGCTGTTCTGCATCATCTGGACTTGTGTGAATCAACCATATTTCCTGGTGGAGTGGATCCAGTTTAAGGTTTGCATGGATCAGAAGTCACATAACTTCTGGGCGTAGAGCGTTCATATGCATAAAGTGATCATATGCAGTGGGGCAGAAACTGAACTTCAACTTGCTCAAAGAAATTGTAAGAATTGTCATTAGTTGTAGGTCTGTATCTTACTATAAATAAAAGTCTGTGTTTTGCTTAATTTGCAATATTAAACTGGGATGGGGGTTGGGGGCGCAAATATTTAAACAACATCTAATCTTAAATGGAAGAACAAGCCCAAAATGTTTTGCTGTTTTCAAGTGAAATTATGATATGAGAAAAGAAGTCAAGAAACTCTAACCCTTATGAAGCAAAGTTCAGAGCACTCTTATTAAAATTATTAGCTTGCTTACTCTGGGAATGATTTCATGCACATTACTTGATTTGTTTTTGATGGTATGGATACATAGCTTTGTAGGGCTACAAGCACAGCACCTTAGTCTATGTCCAGCAGTGTCAAGGCTTTCACTCTTCCCACTCCCATCCTGCCAGAATTCAGTAGGCTGGGGGTGGGCAAGAGGTTGGTAGTGGACATAGCCAAGACAGCTATTTGTAAATACTTTTTCTTATTTATATAACACGTGCAAGTTGGAAGTGGTTGTCCTATTTATCAATATGGCACATACCTGTCATATTGATTTAGCTTATCTGATTTTCTGGTAACTATGATATTGCTCATCTGTGCTTTACATTTATGAATTAATTATGAAAGATAAATGCATATTTTGGTAGCATGGTGGAAAGTTGTCTGCTGAGTAAAGTCTTTCTCAAAAMCAGAAGTATCTTACATTAAGTGCCTATAGTTGGCACTAATCACAGGAAGATAATTGATGTTTAGAGTTTGGGTGGCAGTTTTTTGCTTTAATTAAGATTGTTAGTGAGTATACATAATTTTATTTTCATTAAAAATTTGTATTTTTTCTCTGGATAGTATAAGTGACATTAATTGCTTGGTTTCCTTTGAGGAAAGTGAATGAGAAACATATCTGCCTTTTATTTCGGTGGTGTCATTATACCCTAAGCAGTAACTGTGTTTCGTGTAATCCCAGCCTAGCCTGGGAATGATACCCCATTCAGGAATCCATTATTGTTTTTCTTTTTTCTTTTCATCCAATTACAGTTAATACAAAATGTGCATGCATTCTGCTGAGTAGAACCCAGTTCTGCTCTGTGAGTAATTCTTGTCAAGTTGAAARCTAATCACAACTTTCTGGGTAAATATTCTGGCTATTAGATTGCTATGCAAAAGGTGAGTAGCAAGACCACAAGTAATTAGTCATATTTCTTACAGCTATCAACTTTTTGCAATTCAGTTACTGTTTGCTTAAATGTCGATTACAATAAAGTTTTATACAGAAGCTAGTGACCAAACTCAAGGTGAGCAGGGAATTTTAGGACTAACTAAGGAGACACCTCTGAGTTTAGGCAATCTTAAACAGGAGACACTGGATTGTTACCTAAAAGTAGGATATAATTAGATTGACTGGATTCTATCTTCCAATACTAATGTTCAATGTTTTTTGATGTTTAGATTTTTGAATATAGAAGTTCTGATATAAGGATAAATTGAAAATCAAAGATAAATTGAAATCAATTCTGTTGGGATCAAATCTGGGTTACAAAGGGAGAAGAGATTGGCCTTTTTGTAAATCTTTACTGACACAGAGGTAACAGTACACACCATGGGAAAATTTTAGTTTCTCTGGTCTTGGTGGGATTTTTTTTTTTAAAGATTTTAGAAAGAGATTAGGATTACAAAACTCTCTTCTAAAATACCCATTTCTATCTCCAAGTGTCCTGTTAAAAAACAAAAAAACCCTGTAGACTTTATAATTTGCTTTTATCACTACAAATATTTACAATAATGTTTATAATGCTGAATTAGGGAAATAAGGTCAAAGAACATTTATCAGAATCAGGGACCTGCCCCCCTTGTGTTCTGCACTTTGTCTAGTCACCATGATCTGTACAAGATAAACATATAATTTCTCAGACAGATAAAAATCACAGCTAGACTATAAAGAGAAATTAAGATATTGTCTTGTGTTATGCTTCAGGAGAGAGGGAAGATGATATTGATCCTGTGGGACCTGGAAAAAGTCTGTTTCCCATTTTCCTGAACTTAGTAAATGTTTTACAGTAGTGCTAACGGGGTGCAAAACTCCAGTCTTTCTTATGGAATATTTCTCATGCAAAATAAACTGGTATATGTATCTATAAAAAGTGAATAGCTAGCTGATTCCAATATTGTTTAAAAATGTCATGTGTATAGTTGATTAGAGAATCATCCCCCAAAACATGTAATTTTAAGATCACCCTTGCTGGAACTTCTTCTGCTCTGTTGCACACCATGTTTTCAGAATCAATTTTAACAGCCTACTGGAGCTCTATGCTGAACATAATGCATGTTCATCATGTTATTGTACATTCAGATGATTTTGTTATTCACCAAAATGTTATTTAGAAGTTTTGGAGGGTAGAAAATCAAGTATTTTGATTGCTTGTTATTGCTGCTACTGCTGTTGCTGTTCTGAGTAATGAGAAATGACAAATGAAATGGAAAGCTCACAGAAAAAAAGATACATTTCAATATTTTTACCCCTTTCCCGGGAAAGGATTGATCATTCCTAAGACTTATTTGTGCATTGTGGTCAGTAATCATGGAATATACAACATATTGAAGATTAAATAATGGCATTTGATTGTTTTTTTTTTAAGAAGCTCTTTTGCTCGAGGTTAATTCATTATATTGTCAGTCACATGTAATTTTTTTTTTAAATACATTTAATAAAATTTTCATTGTACATAAATACGGAGGCCTCTCAACTATCTGTCCTCTAGTTGCCTTCTTTTCTTTTCCCATTAACTCCATCTTCAGAAATCTTTCATCATAACTGAAGTCAGTACTGGTCAGTATTTGCCCTCTCCAAGAGTTACCAAACTGAATTATCTTTATACTACTGTAAATCTAGGTTATTTTCATACATTTCATTTCAATGATTTCAGATGTATACTGGGTTAAAGCTAAGGACAGAAATTATATTCCCTTGAAAAAACATATTTGTTTATATTAAGGGAAAAGTTGTTAGTTGAATGTTTCTAATCTTTTTACAGTCTTGGGTCATTGACTTCAAAAAGTATTAGTGCACTACATGGAGTTATATTTTCTTTCAACTTCAAAATTTCTACATTTGGTTAATTTTCAGTGAATGCCATTTTGTTCTTCAGGCATAAGAGAGGATGAAAATAAGTTCCAAGATACTTGCAGATGATGCTGATGTGTACTGTATAATATGTAACAGAGAGAAAATATGAATCTTACAAGACCTTTCAGGCCAATATAATTTTCATAATACACACAGTGATTTCTTCTGCAGTAATGTAACAATTAAATGTGTTTCTTTTATATGGAAAAAGAGGCACATTTTTATATTATTTTTCTTTCCTTTCATCTGAACCTAATGAAACAGTCACGTTCTGAAGTTCATAAAAGTAATAAACTTCTAATTAAATAATGATTAAATGTTTTCTTATTCTAATTTTATTAACAGAAAGGGAAACAAATACCTTTTTATATTATTGCATTTTATCAGAAAAAAGTACAATGTTTTGTGTTAAATAACATCTTATTTATATTAATAATTATATGCCAACAATCTGAAAAAGATGTGCAGGAGAAGGAGAAATTTTAGTAGATGTGTTAGAATCTTAAAGCATCCTTTTTACTGAGGGGCCATTGCGGAGCATTTTCTATTCTTGTCTGGTCAGAGGAAGGTGTAGGGACTCAGCCTTTTCTAGGATCAGATCCAAACTTTGTTATTGTATTAAGCTAAGTGATAACTAATATTTATGTAGTTATAAAGTATGTATATGTGTGTATATAATATAAAATATCAGGATTAAAAATAGAGAGACTCAATTGTGGCTTCAGAGTATGTGATTAAAAAATAGAAGGTGCATGAAAGATGTGTGACTGAATTCTTTCTACAAACACTGTTGAGTAGTAAGAACAATAATGACACTGAAGACATTCTGCAAGCAGGTGAGCAAGACGAAATAAGAATTCTCTGGGAAGCCGTAAGTTGTGAGAAATAAAGTAATTTTGTCTACAGTCCTACTCCAACGTACATCATTGTAAAATCAGAGAAACTCTGATGAAGATGTTTGATGCAAGCAAGAAAACATTCCACTTGCAATTTCGCTGCTCAAATTCTAGTAATGTATTACTTTATTTATTTTAGTAAAAAATATGAGGATATTAAAATTATTGGGAAATTCAGAAAGCAAATAGGCTGGGTTTCAAATGTATTAGCTAAGTATTGTATAAACTAAGTAGTGTATTGTATAAGTAGCATTGTATAAGCTAAGTAGTAAGCATTTAGCTAAGTAGTGTGTTAACTAAGTGGGGAAAAAAAAATCATACAGAAACAAACAAATGAGCAGATAGCATGTTAGTAGCTAGTACCCTTTATAATGCATATGAATGGAATATTCTCTTTTTAACAAGCTCCAATTTGATCTCAGAGAAGTTTTATGACAATGTTCTGTCAAAGACGTGTTTCTTAATTCTTTTATGTCATATGGGAACGGTAGTTGTGTCCCCAGCACATTCTGCTCTGTCCTTTGAGATATAAAGTATATAGTAGGCCTAGCTAGTGTAACAATATCAATTAGATTTAAAAATACCAAGTTRTTTGAGATGATGTTTGGCTTCTCCCATACCAAAATGTGAATGGCTTCCTCAGTCTTACTTGACTCTGTATAATGGTATCAATTTTCCCTGCAACTTACTATTGAGATTCTTGGGCACTTTTTTGTCCCCACTAGTTTGTTTGAGGGAGAGGAATAGAGAGCTGATTTCCAATCTTCTTTGTTCTGCTGCAGCCTAGATATATTATCTAATAAATCACCTTCCATTTAGGAGATGTTAGAGAAGTTAAGGATTCAGGCTATGTATTCTTTTCCTATGCCTTCATAAGAGGAGCATCTAGTGATCAARCTATTATCAGGTATCTGAGGTATTGCTATTTCCTGTCTGCTTTACACATTAATCTGCATAAAAATTACCACCTTTCTGTATAACCCTAGGAAAATCCTTCCTCATTTTAGGCACTACCTTCATGTGCAGATTAACCAGAAATTAGTAAATCTATTTACTTCAGTGTCACATTTGCAAATCAGCCCACTTATATGAGGGTTTAAGTACTTATTTAGAGGAAAAATGGCACTATTGGGCACGCTTAATGCTCTGAAAATGGAGAAAAAAACTCTTGTGCTTTTACCTTAATCTCAAAACCAAGAACAAAGGCATATATTCCAAAAAAGGATAGATGCTTGTAGTAATGATCTGAAGTACATCTTTTTTTTTTTTTGTTACAGTGTAGAAAAAAAAGTACAGATAATATATTTCTGAATTACATGCAGATGTTTGTCAATTCAAAAACAAGACCATGTTTAACATTACTTCTGTTTTTGCCCACTGCAATAAACTTTGTTGGAACATTTTAAACTGAAGTGATGACAGATCCCAGGTCTGAAATAAAGGGGGGCCAGAGAGGAAGTTTTGTTCCTAAGTGTTGGTACACAACTGTGTTATATCATAGTAGTCTTCTGGGTCTTATTATGAAATGATGTGACATAATTTTTCTTAGAATTATATAATGCACTATATCTACATGCTATTTAATTAGAATAGTGAGGAATTTAATTTCCGAGAAATCTAATTCCAAGTGACACAACTTAGATAGGAAAACATATCTGACTCACAGAGAAAATAAATAGTAGTTGGGTAAACTGCCAGTTTGTTTTATTAGTAGTCCTGTAGTAAATCTTTCAGTATAGGACATAAAAGCATTTTACATGGTTCCTGTTGAGTTATATCTGAGGCTTTCATGACATGAAATGATATATTGAAACAGGGACTGGCTACACTATAAAATCTGAAGAATGCTTGATTCAGATAAGTGTCAAGATTTCAGGGGTTTATTCAAACTATATATATTTTATATGTAATATTGGCTGAGAAATACATCAGGAAGAATATAGTATTTCAGTACAATGGCAGATTAAATGTAAGGCACCGCAGGGTGACAGAAATATATCTAAATATGCCACTAATTTGCACTTCTTCTGTGAAATAAAAAATTACAAAGCCATGTAGGAAGTTTAAAGAAAATATCTGTTGTGCTGCAACAGGTAAAGTATATCCGTCCTACATAGCAGTTAGTAGTGGAGGTAAAGTCACATAAAAGGATTCCACTTCTGTGTTTTGCAAATGGATGCAAGTCTTCATACTCTGTGAAATATTTGAAGAATGTCACATTGTAAGAGGCAGCAAGAAACTGAGCTGAACAGACCTCAACTAATGACAGAAATATTTAGAGTGTGCCTTAGCCCTTTGAAATAATTCAACACAAGCACCTGTTTTAGAAAGAATTGGGTTATTTTATGAGCAATCACTTTTGTAATTCTACTCTTTAAACTAAAATAGATAAATCAACATTTTAAAACACCAGCTAGTGCCTAGACACTGAAAACTTTCTTTTTTTTCATTCCTACATATCACACTGCACAACAGATAAGGTGTATTATGAAGCAAATATCAGTGTCCTTAAAATTTATGTATACACTGTATAAAGAAAGATTTTTAATTACTAATGTGATCTGCCATGACTGCTTGACCTGTAATACTCAAAATGTTGGCGTTTATTGTTAAACTCTTCCCTTGCAGATTCATATACTTTACTGACAAGAAATCCACAGTTACTGTGCACATCATAGAACATATAGAATAGAATAGAATAGTTCAGCTGGAAGGGACCTACGATCATCTAGTCCAACTGTGTGATCAGTTGTGTGTGTCTTTTCCTTCTAGACTGGTCAAAGTGACTAAGCTTGTTATAAAATACAAAGTGCTACGTAAGAGCTCTCCGTTAGCAGGGATAACTGCATGGATGGCTCCAAGAGCTGCCATTTGTGATGGCATGTTTTACTCACACTGTTTCTAGAAAGACAAGTGGCCGTATTATGAATCAGTCTGACAATAAAATACTAGAATCATAGAATCATAGAATAGTTTGGGTTGGAAGGGACCTTTAAAGGTCATCTAGTCCACCCCCCCTGCCATGGGCAGGGACATYTTCAACTAGATCAGGTTGCTCAGAGCCCCATCCAACCTGACCTTGAATGTTTCCAGGGATGCGGCATCTACCACCTCTCTGGGCAACCTGCTCCAGTGTTTCACCACCCTCAGTGTAAAAAATTTCTTCCTTATATCTAGTCTAAATCTACCCTCTTTTAGTTTAAAGCCATTCCCCCTTGTCCTGTCGCAACAGGMCCTGCTAAAAAGTTTGTCCCCATCTTTCTTATAAGCCCCCTTTAAGTACTGAAAGGTCTCCCCGGAGCCTTCTCTCCTGAAGGCTGAACAACCCCAACTGTCTCAGCCTTTCTTCATAGGAGAGGCATTCCATCCCCCTGATCATTTTTGTGGCCCTCCTCTGGACCCGCTCCAGCAGGTCTGTATTAGGTCAGCAAGCTGCAAAACCAAATGCAAGCTATGTTTTTGTTTTAATATTAAAATAGTATTAAAATATTACTGCTTTATCTCAGGTCAAATGTAATCTTACACAGTGTGTATCCTGAGTTTCAAAAACAGTTCATACAATAAGGTTACTAATAAGTGTAGGAAAAGATATGTTCTTTTCATTTCTAATCAAGGGATGTATTCTAAAGAATTCCATTGATAAGGATCTATTAACAAAGACTTGATGTTGCTAGGAGCTGTGAGTCAGAACTGAATGCAAACGGGGAACTCATTTGTAAAACGATTACCAGTGTTGTATCCCTGATCTCAATTAACTGCCAGCTGAAGTCAGATTCTCTTAATGTGATTCATTTTAACATAACAAGAGTAAATAGTTTTGCCATGCAGAACAAACTGATTATTTCAGACACAGTGGATACCTCACTTAAAATGTCAACCAGATTATGAATTCATGCTAAATAAGTTAATGAAAAGATTAATATCAGTGACAACACTGCTTCCAGATATAACTCCTCATTATGCCTAAAAAGGAAGCTCTTTTCTTTTTTTTTTTCTTCTTTTTTTTTTTTTTTTTTTCATTATGCCTAAAAAGGAAGCTCTTTTCTTTTTTTTTTTCTTCTTTTTTTTTTTTTCCTGGCTAATAGACATTTTCTTTTAAATGCATAATTTTCTGTACCACTTGAAACTAATTGGTAAGTTGAGACTTTCATCTGTTTTCACCAAGATAAAAAAAGGTACATATATTTCTATGGATTACTCTCTTTGGTTTTCAGTCCTTCGGTGTAAAAGTCCATGCCAGTAGGGAAGTGTTTTTACAATGTATAACTTGTACTCAAAATAATTTCAGAGAACATTCTCAGGTAGGATTTATGTAACATTTAACCCTCACCACTCCAATGCTTTGATCAAGCTAGCTTTCTTAAAGGAAGACATTGATACAGGCTCTCATCTTTCAACACTTAAGTGGTCCTATTGGTTTCTAAGCACACATTTTCTTCCTCATTCTTCACCAACTCCTTTTGTTTTTCCTGTTCTTTGCTTGATCTTCTTTTTTTTTTTTTTTTCCACCTGTGTAGCTACATATTACAGTCATACTCCTTGCTCCCTTACATATTCTTGAGAGGTTATACGATAAGAAAATTACCTTATATTAGAAGATTAAAAAAAATTAATTAGATAGCACTGTGGTGTTTCAGCAGAGAAGAAACTACTAGTCCTTCACTTAGTGTTCTCCGTATCTTTTTCCTGTTCAAAAAAAGGGGAGAAATCTTCAGAGCTTTCCTTTGAAAACATTCAAGGGAAAATAAAATGCTAGGTAAATAAGCACTCTGAAAATTATTGACGTAAGCATACATTGTAGACAGGTGTTCTACTTTAAACTGCTGTCAGTCCTTACTTTTGTAAGATTTATGCACTACATTTGCTGAAAAATTTTTGCCAGTCTTCGCATTAAGTGGGTGAAATTAATTAGAAAAATACATGATGAGGCAAACATTACCTTATTGTATAAGGTATTCATAGATCTAGAAAATTCTTTTTCCCTGTTATTCAGTCAACATGGGTGCCCTACAAATAATGGGAGTGATAGTCTTAATATTAGTAGTAACTTTTATATGTTCCTCTGCATGATGCATGTTTGTACATGTGAATGTTAAGGAGTATTTAATTTAACCACATCACTAAGCATTCAAGAAAGTCATAAAAAACTTTTTCTGAATGTAGAATATATTTAAGCAGAAAAACACACAGACTGCAACATATTTTCTGCTAATGTATCAGAAACTTGGAGAGATAGAGAGGCACAGARTGTTGCTCACCTCTGATATTTTTCCCCTAAGATATATATTTTTTCCATGACTTAAATTAAGAATTTATTAGAGAACTGCATATCAGGAAAGTATATTATGTTAACATACTAAACCTTGCTCATCTTCTGGAAAATATACTTCATGTTGCTGGAAAGGGAATAGTTCCATTCCTTCCTTCTACCAGCTTTGTGAATAACTGAAATTTATAAATGGATTGTAAAACTGGGTAGGAATGGTCCTGCTCTTTCTTAAATATCTGCAAAATACTATTGATCACCATATATACTAACAGAAAGGAGAAGGATAGACACAAACTTTGTAATTTTCAGTAGGCTTAGGTTCTCACCATTATGTAAAACAATTTGGAGGGTGGGAGGAAGCATTTTTTATATATGGTGAAAAACATGCACAAAAAAACAGAATCTATATTTGAAAGTTACTGCCGTAGTCACTTATGAAGTGATATGCTACAGAAATGTTTAACAGTATGGTGTTGTACACTTCCTGATCACATATCATAGACTTTGCGAGTCCACCTGTTAGACATTGACAGTATTGAGACATGTACTTTAGGACCTGAATTTCAGAGTGGCTGTTCTATCAAGCAGAGTATACTTGAGTACCTGAATATGAGAGACATATATGTTTTTCTCCCCTCAAGGGCTGAACTCTTTTCCAAGCTTTGTCAAAATGTCTTTTTTTGTGGCATCTGTGTAGAATTTTGTGTAAATGAGTACAGTGCAGTACCAGGGAAGAAAATTTAAGTCTATGATAAAAAAAAAAAAAAAAAAAAAAATCAGAGATAGTGATGCTTTGTTACTCCTCTCATTGTCAGTGTTTGGAGAGCAAATCTGAAACATTTTAAAAGCTCTCATTGTACAATCTTCAAAATATCTTTATTTAATTCAAGAGGGATATGTTAGGGCTTTTCTGTTTCTAAATAGCGTTAGTGATGATGAAATATGAAAATGTATTTAATCAGGGAAAACCAGTCTCTTTTTCTTTCAAAAGATATTCTGTAAATACTTATAAGAAAATGCTCACATATTACAACATACGTTTTTGATTCTGTTTTTCAAAGAAAGGTGAAAATCCACAAGTGTTAATATTGAGTTTTCAATATACTTAACATCTCTACACAAAATCTGGAAAAATCCAGGACTTTTTTACCAAAAAAAACCCCACTTATTCACTGTCCATTGCTAGAAGTGTGGTTATTTGATTGGAAAAAAATTAGAGACAATAGGTGCATAGACAAAAACTTAAGGAATAGGCAGGCATATATCCTCTACCATCTCTAATCCAGTGACTGTGAATGTACAGTTTAAGAAAGGAAACCAGACACTGGCTTGGCTGACATGCTCTCCCCAAATAGCATCTCCTACTGTCACTGTGCTAGACAGATCGCTGATCTGAAGGAGCAGAGCATTTCTTAACTGTTTATTTCTTCTGTTTTTAAGCCCCCTTTAAGGAGTACAGTGACAGCGTAGATTGAGGTCATGAAGTTCCATGGGAGACCCAGTTAATTCCTCTCCATTATCTCAGTTTTTCCACCACATGTCAGGTGCAGACATGAACCCCTATATCTAACCAGCCTAAAAGGTAGAAAATAAAAAATGCGAAATAGAAAGAATACAAATTCTGTGAGAATTTTATGTTGATTAACAAATATTTCAAGTATACAGGTTAAATGAAATAGCTATGACTTATTGAGAAGCTGGGACCAGCTGTCAGAGTATCTTTAGCTCAAGAAGTAAACTTTCTTGTCTGTTGAAATACATTCTAGTTGTGAAATAAAGCCTTTGCTGAAGGAGGGGGTTGAGTTGCAGGAATAACTTCAGTGCCATCTTCTTAAAACCTGATTCTAAACTGGTGACTTACTGTAGTGTACTACCACATTTAGTAAATCAGTACATTTTAAAGAATTCTTGCTTTTTGTATCATGAGAAGACTAAGCACAAGATCTTCCTAAATCCACAAACACTTATGTTATGATATCACGTTCAGTTCGCTAGTCATCTCAGTCTTACTCCAGCAATGACTGATCAGAAGGAAGCCAGGAAAACTAGCAGCTTGAAGTTACAACATTATCTAATGTGAGGGAAATGTTTGTTCTTATTTTCAATAGTTTATATTTCAAGGAGTCTCTTCCAAGACTCATGCCTGTGTGCATGTTATACACATAAAATGTTTTACTTTTGCAATCACAGTTTGGGACATTTGAATATTCTTGCAGGCTCCATGGAATCAACCAGCATGACATTTTTATTCTACATTTACCATTTGCTATTTCCACTCTACTATTTATTACATTGTTGTTTCTTTTCTGTAATGTGATATGAAAGGTAATGAAGTAATTAGATCACCCATCGTATTAGTGAAAATAGTAATTTTACCCTATATTATGATTCCAGTTGTATTAAGAGTATTTTATGACACAACAAAAATTATTTAATGAAATGTGAATGGATTTTGCCCTCCTTTACATTTAATCAATTTTTTAAAAGTTAAAAGCTCCAAAAGGAACCTTTACCTCCAAATCTGTGGCATTTTTCCTATGGGTATTCATGCAACTGCTTTGATGCATATATCTATGGAATAGCGATCTTTGCCTTCTTTCTAAAAAGCATGATGATTCCACTCATTTTTGTTTTGTTAAGAACATAGGGGTACACAGGCACTTGGCGCTATCGCCCTTTGCTCAAGAGTTTCATAAGTGAAGATTTGTGCATACCATAAAAATACTTTCCTATAATTTATTTAAGCTTTTCTCTATTATATATCATATATTTGCAACAAGTGACATGTTTGATTAATGGGATTTGACATGACATGTCTTGCTTAGAAATTTCAGAAAGGAATGCTGCTCAATATTAGTCTATCATAAATGACACATATGTCACCATGTGACTAGCTTTCCAGACAAGGCCCAGGCATAGCCTCATTTCCTTGGGCATAAAAACATTGACACTCAAGAAAAAAAGGATGATGCTTGTCAAGTCCTCCTTTTCTCCATAGAAATTCTTCCAAAAAGCCTCTAGGGCTTTACTCTTCTCTTCCAAGATACTACAAAAGAATATTTATTCAACATTTTGCTGTGAGAGACCTACTATTAGTTGAACCGAGATCACCTTTGAAAAATGTATTTGATATTACTAACAGGGATTTTGTTTAAGTGAGGGATTCTTACAAAGCTGAAGAGGGAAATAGAAATATATGTTTGTACGTACACACAAATGTGCATACACATTCATTTAATTTATATAATTTTGTACAATTTATGTGTGAAAGAAACATTTTGTGAAAAAGCCTGATTTACAAGTAGTTCTGGATACCTGATTTCACTCTTAATTGTTGTAAATATGTAGTTTATTTTACAATGGTTTTAATCAGTACCATGAGAGTGAACAATAACTATAGAAGGCAGATGAAAATATTCAAATTTCAATGTTCTTCACTGTATTCTAAGAAAATTATGAGTAAATAATTATTAGGTATAATATAGTATTTAGACACTTATGTATATATACACTTACATATATATATATAAACTCATACACCTATATTATACATACACATGCAGGTACTCACACGTGTGTTTTAATGCAATTACTTTTTCGTGAAGAACAAACAGGAATGAAAAATTTGTGAGACCTTAGTTGCCTTTAGTCTATAGAAGCAGTTTTTGAAATCGTTACTTTCAACCACTCACATGCTCAGACAGAAAAAAGCATGAGAGGTGCCTGCAAGTGCCTTCCAAGCTGTTATCTAACATTGAGTAGAACAGCTGTACTTTTTGTGCTTTTTGGTTTTTACAGCAAAAGCTATGAGAGATTGTAAGAAAGATCTATAAATTGTTTCTGACTTTTAGTTCTGAATCAATATTAGGCAATGGCAGTAACTTTCATACTATTATATGTGCTGAACCCCTTTTCATGGGGGTAATATGACTTAAAGTGCTTCTCAGCTTGGCAATAGCTGTTCTACTTTGCGGTGTATTACACAATGACAACAGGACTTAAAGTTGGGAAGAAGGTCAACTCGTCAGGCAGTGATGCCTTGGGGAAACCAGAAAGTGTCCCCACTTCTCAGCCTATGCAGCCACTTGCATCCCAAATAGTCACAAAACACTTCACTGCCTTAGGCTATTTCAAAGGCAGAGCTGCTTCATTCTAATTAAAATATATTTACAATGCTTAATAAAAAATAGCCTTTTTACAAGAGTACATCATTGTGTACAAGAAATCCCAGTAGTTCCTCTGAAAGCTACTTACATACAGCACCATTTACTAAAACAGTCTCCTAAGGAAATTAAAAATACTCGAATTGGGAGAAAATGTGATAAGACATGGATAATGAACTCATTTTAGCTATTCTCACAAAGGGAAGAAGCAGCATGCAGGCTGCTATAGTCCTTAAAAAGAAAAAGTCTAAAGATGGGTATCACTTCTTCTCAAACTCCACCAGTAAATTATTCTAATTTGTCCCTGAATATTGGAACTCAAATAAATATATATATCCTTAATCTACCCCACTCTTATTTTATGTGAGTTTCAGAAGATGACTAAGGTTTTTGGAATTGAAACTGAAGAGAAAAACTTAAAATTGAGAGGAGAACAAGCAAAAAACACCAAACAAAAACAACCAATACTTTGTTTGCCTTCCACCTTCTCTTTCCTTATGTTTTCTGTGTTGAAAACAAAGGAGAATAATGCATCTCCATTAACCAATATTTAGCAAACTTACTTACATTATTGTCCGTTTCTTCATGGCTCTTTAACAATGTTTTTAGAAAACACAATTATTTTTTTAAAGAAGGCAAATAATAAATGCTGGCTGTTTTTCTAATGTTAAATACTGGAGAAGAAAAAAACTTTTCAAAGCCAAATTTCACTCTTTCATCAGAGTCTAATTCTGAAAACATATGTGTAAGAGGCTTGAATTGTCCTATAGGATGGAACTTTAAGTTATTCTGAATGCATGATATACTGACAGTCATCTGATAATAACTGAGTTTCTAGGAAAACAGAGATGAAATCTTGTCATGCAGTAAGCCAGCAGCCTGAGAAAACATGCTTAAGATACAAAGGAAATCAGCTGAAATTACATGAAAAAAATTAACCAAAGAGCAAGAAAAGTTGATTTAAAAGAAAGATTCATAAAAATACGGTAGGAAGATCTATGGTAYCTTTTTCCATCAGTAGCCCCAAAAATGAAATCAACAGTGCTGTAACAATGGTGTATTATATGTGTTTCTTTTAATACTGATGAATAATCTAACAGCTGAAGAGCATAAGCAAACAAAAACCRAGGTCATGAGGATACACATGCTGACACATCATTCATAACGTTCTGCTTATCTGGGTGAGAGGGATAGTGCTTACCTAGTGGGATAACAAAACCTGCAATTGAAAAAGGCCAGAAAATCTTTTCTTAATATTGAAAAAGTTGAAGGAAACTGAAGAACGATGTCGTTTCAGACAGCTGACTGCTACAGATGCAGTCTGKCCGCTGTCATTAGAGACAACAAAAATTGTTTTTACAAATACATTAACGACAAAAAGAGAGCCAAGGAGAACGTCCATCCTCTATTGGATGCCGGGGGGAACATTGTCACCGAGGATGAGGAAAAGGCTGAGGTACTTAATGCCTTCTTT
>JAYKAV010000355.1:0-25086 GCA_035582835.1 Phoebastria nigripes | reverse complement strand
GCAAAAAAAAAAAGCAGAAACATTGAAAAAACTAATTTTCTTTTTTCTTATTTTCCTTTACCCTGCTACTTATTCATAAAGGTTCAAAAGTATTTATAATATTTATAAACATATATTAATATTATATGAAATATAAACATATTTATTTATATGTATAAAAGATAATTGTTAATTAATTCAATCTATCCTAAAATTGTTTATTCCAATAGGATACCGCRACAATGTATGATTCTTTTTAAAATCTTATTCCAATACAATATCAGGATAATGTAGGATTTTTTTTTTTAAATCAATGATTACATCACATCTGAATATTGTTATGCTTTAGATTTGGGTTATTTTTCAAATGAAATGGGACATTTTAGTATGTTTGTTCATTTTTTTTCACAAAGTGTGACCTAATTAAATAGTAAATTAATACATTTTTATAATTTCTTGGAAAGTTTTCAGGGAGGAAAGTAATCATTAGAAGAAAGAAATTTTAAGGGGCACAGTTCTTAAAATTTCATCCATCACTTCTYCTCCTTCCACCAGAGGTTATCTTTATGGAAATTTTATAGCCAAGATTAAAAAAAAAAAAAAAWAWATTTTAACAATCTGATCAAGTTTTTATCTGACTTTGAAGCTGACCCTGTGTTCATTGTTGTATGACTCTAAAGCAAATTGTGTCAAAGAGGTAGCTTAGGGTGGTGTGGTGGGTTGACCTTGGCTGGATGCCAAGTGCCCACCAAGCCTCTCTAGCACTCCCCTCCTCAGCAGGACAGGGGGAGAGAAAAATACAACAAAAGGCTCGTGGGTCAAGATAAAGGCAGTTTAATAAAGCAAAAGCAAAGGCTGTGTGCGGAGGCAAAGGAAAACAAAAGGCAATGTCCAGCCACTTCCCTGGAAATAGGGCTTCAGTACGTGCAGCGGTTGCTCCGGAAGACAAACGTCGTAATAACAAATGCCCCCTCTCCTCCTCCTTTCTCTTACCTTTTATTGCTGAGCAGACATCATATGGTATGGAATATCCCTTTGGTCAGCTTGGGGCACCTGTCCTGGCTATGTCCTCTCTCAATCTCTTGCCCACTCCCAGCCTACTAGCCTTTTGGGGGCAGGGAGACATGTTGGAAAGACAGCCTTGATGCTGTGCGAGCACTGCTCAGCAGTAGCCAAAACTCTGCTGTGTTATCAACACCTTTCTAGCTACCAATACAAAGCACAGCACTATGAGGGCTGCTATGGGGAAAATTAACTCCATCTCAGCCAGAGCCAATACAGGTGGCTTGAATCTGAAAAGGTCAACTAATGATAGCTGAATTGTCAAATGCATATATTTGGTGAGCATTGAATTACTACTTTGCTACCAAAACAAACACCATCTCCACAGGACAAGGTAAAGTGCAAGGAGATTCCAAGATAGCACATAAAGAGCTTTTCCAGAAGTGAGTTCTATCCATGCACCTGGAAGGTTCTTGATAATGATCACATTCTTTGTAATGAAATGGATGCAGAAATGGAGCTATTGTATTTCTAGCCAAACCAAGAGCTTTTTTCCTATTTAGAATTTAATTCCATAAATTTGTAACTTAAGACTACTAAATTCCGTAGAAAAAATGCAAGCATTAATACATACATCATCTGCCTGCACTGTGTCAGTAAACTTGTTTATCCTCTGGGGATGTACTGGGTTTGTCTGGGATGGAGTTAATGTTCTTCGTAGTAGCTCATATATTTTGGACTTGTGACCAAAACAGTGTTGATAACACAGGGATGTTTTAGCTATTGCTGAGCAGTGCTTACACAGAGTCAAGGCCTTTTCTGCTTCTCACACTGCCCTGCCAGCAAGTAGGCTGGGGATACACAAGAAGTTGAGAGGGGACATAGCTGGGACAGCTGACCTCAACYGACCAAAGGGATATTCCATACCATATGACGTCATGCTCAGCAGTAACAATGGGGGGAAAGAAGAAGGAAGGGGGGACTTTCAGGATTATGGAGTTTGTCTTCCCAAGTAACCGTTATACATGATGGAGCCCTACTTTCCTGGAAATGGTTAAACATCTGCCTGCTGATGGGAAGTAGTGAATAAATTCCTTGTTTTACTTTGCTTACATGTGCAGCTTTTGCTTTACCTATTAAACTGTCTTTATCTCAACCCATGAGTTTTTGCACTTTTACCCTTCTGATTCTCTTCCTCATCCCACTGAGGGAGAGTGAACAAGTGCCTGTGTGGTGCTTAGCTGCCTACTGAGGTTAACACGCAATTCCCTATTTAGAACTTAATTCTATAAATTTGTAAGTTCAAAGTACTCAATTCCATAGAAACAGTGCAAGCATTAGTACCTACATCATCTGCCTTTAATGTGTCAGTAAACCTGTTTATTCTCCAGGGACTTTAATGAATGCTACAGTCTGGCTCTGTTTATAAGCAAGAGGGCATGTGAGATC
The DNA here is from genome assembly GCA_035582835.1 of Phoebastria nigripes. Taxonomy (NCBI): domain Eukaryota; kingdom Metazoa; phylum Chordata; class Aves; order Procellariiformes; family Diomedeidae; genus Phoebastria; species Phoebastria nigripes. Next base: position 22,656 of record JAYKAV010000355.1, on the reverse strand, counting down.
ATTGGATTGAAAAGGGGGAAGGAGGTAACTGATACTTCTAAGCAGGGCTCCAGCCTGAATGACACCATCCTGAAACACAGAGTACTTCACTTCTCCAGCTCCCTGACCACAGCTGACATAATCATAACTCCTCAATTTCTTGTAACATATTTGCAGAATATCACCCAAAGATAAATATTCAGGGATCTGATATCTGTCATTTGAGCTACATTTTCTACTACTTTGGTCATCCTCCTTATATCCACCTCTTGGGGAAATAAGAACCGCAACAGATCCTACTACTTTTGGACTACTTGACTAATAGTCCCAGGTAACAGTTCTTTGCTTTTTCCTCCCTTTCTGGAATATACAGGTATATAGATACACACATACACTCTGGAAATAACACTCTGACCCGCAGACATGAGGTGGTAAGACACTGATTGTTTCTTTTCTGAATACAGTAACAGTTGCCCCAATGCTTTTCAGTTGTTTGACTCCCAAGGGCACTTACTTATTATAAGGAGCCATAATACATCTGTAGATCTTATGGAAGTGATAAGGAACTGGCCCATAAACTTATGGAATATTCTAGTTTATTCCTGCATTGAAAATGCTTTTGACTACAAATGAAGCAATCATGTACTTGGCACAGACTTGAAAACGGCAAATATGAAAGTCCCCAGCTGACACAAATAAGACAAATGGTCTTCCCACAAATGAAGAAAGAACACTTTCCGTCAGTGGCATCATTCTCTGTTAAATACAGCTGTACCAACATAGAAAGACAGAGAAGTCAAATTTGTCTGTTTAGGCCACTTATTTCTACATAAATCTTAAATTCAGCAACAAAGAGGCTCCAGTTTTTGGGTATGAATTTGCAGCTATGAGATGCTAACTTACTGCATAGAAAAATTTGGTACAGACAGAGAAATAGACTTCATTTGCTTGTGAACAAAGAGGAAGGAGTTTATTAGCTTAGGCATAAACCTATACTTGCTTTCCGATCAGAAAGGGTTCTCACCTAGTTTGCACAGAGTTTGGAGAAGAAAACTTTATTTTCTCCACACCCATCCCTATAGATATATTATAAATCTGGAAGGAAAAAAAGGAACTTTATTTTTCATTTATATTTTCATATTCTCTCTCTTAGATAAGCCATGATTTTGAATCCCATTTCAGGTGCCAAGATATTCCCATTCTTACCAGAGGAAATATTGTAATATAACAGGATTCTGGATTCCACTATTCAAGTCACATCCTGGTTCCATTCTGTAACTGGGCTATTGAACACTGCCCTCTCTGCACCCCACCAGCCTTTTGTGACTCTATTCTATCAATCCCCTAACCAATCAGTATTAATGGGAACTGAACAAATTTCGCATGAGGTAAATTATGCTCCAGCTTTTGAGTTGAATGGAAAGAGAAAAAAACAAGAAATAGGTTGTTCAGCTACCATCAGTGGGCCATCAGAATAGCTGCTAATCCTTTATTTTACATTAAAATTTTATATTGTATTTCTCCCACATTTTCTCTTTGTTTAAATTAAGACCTCACTCACATCTCAGAATCTCACTCTATTTTATCTMAAAGTCTGTTCCCATGCTAACAAAAAGTAGGACCTTTGATCCACTGCTGTTCCAAGAATTTTGCTTTTCCACTGTACCTATAAGCAGTAATTAAGGATAGCAGGTCATATAAGGAAAGCAGGTGTATAAGACAAACAAATCTGGCATCTGAAGAAATATTCATTAGGGGCAAGTACTTCCTCTTCAGAAATTCTGTCTCATTAAGGGATAATCAGGAATGCATCAATAAAGCGACATAACTGATTACTTGTGCATCTGTCTCAGTAATTTTTGTGCTGCTTAGGTCTGCCAGCAGCAGCAAGCAGGAACAAACTGCCACTGCATTATAATGTTAGACTGATATTAGTGGAGTTACAATTGATGATTTCATGTTGATTTAAATGGTAAGGTTTTATAAAGTTGCTTTATGCAGATGCAGTTGAACTTGATGCACAGATGATTGCTGCTGACACAAAAATGTCTATAAAGGTCATTAACAGCATAAAATCTGAATTCTATTGAAGAACATMATTATAATTTGCATGATTAATATTAAAGATGGCTGTTGTATAAGAAGAAGTTTCTAAAAACAGCATCTGCTAAGTGTTGCTTAGCAATGCTTATGTATATTTAGATGCAAGGATATGTGTTGGGACAAAATTAAAGGCTACAATTTTTAAAAAGCAAAAATAAAATTCAGAATTGTTGAACTTTAACTTAACTTTAATTTTAAAGTACATAGACATTATGTACTATACAAAAAAAAAAGTTTGAGGTTGTTTGTTAGTGAGACAAGTGGTTGCAAGTTGCATGTAAGTGAAAGGAAAGGGAAGAAAAAGCAGCAAGAGCCTATTTTCTTCAAATTACATATGAGTGGAAGGAAGAACAGTAAAAATTCCCCCAAAAAATCAGTTTTGCTCTTGCCTTCAATAGGTCTTAATGGAAGATAAAAGATGATCTAAGACCTCTTAGGCATCCATAAGTCACTAGAATTTTTTATGAAGAAAACTTCCTTTTGGTGCCACAAGATAATCAGAATCCAGTCTCACTTCACAGACAGGCCTAAGATAGTGAGGATGACTTGCCTTATTACTGTTTTATTGTCTTCCATCATGGAATTTTTGGTCCAATCCCACCAGTGTAAACCTAGTGCCTGTGCATGCAGAATCAGAAATCCACAGTCTCAYTTGATTTTTTTTCTCAGCTTATATTTCACAAGTATCAGAAGACACGTTACCTCCCTGTATTTGTTTTTTTTCTGCTTTGTGATTCAAGCACTGGAGTGAACTACAAAAATTCTGTGACACCTACAAATTGCTGCTACAGACTTCCTGCTTATCTTTGGGCAGAATAGATAGACTTAAAGCCTCAAAGAGAGGTAGGCATTTAAATCCAACTGACTTCAAAGCTTATAAATGGTGTTATTCACTGAAGAAACCATTACAAGTTAATGCACTGTATTTATAATTCTTTGTTTTAGCCAGACAAAAATAAAAACATTTGAAAAGAACAGATATAGGGCTGAGTTATTTGGTATTTGAGTTCTGTCTCATTAAAAATTATTAATTTTTATTATTATTAATATTATTAATAACAATAACATTGAACATAATTAGGGGGTACTATGTATTTTTAAAAGCAGAATCCAGATTTCACATGACTTCACAGTGGGGCCTTTAGGGAAACCCATCACATTTCACTTTACTTATGATAGTACTTTTAGAGTTAACTGTCCTTACAGTAGGAGAACAGACTTCTATGTAATGATCTTTGATTGCTGAGACAGATTTGCTGGTTACAAGCTGCAGTCACTGCAGTAGTCAATGTTGTCTTGTGACAGTCACGTAACTTTCAAAATAACTATTAAAATACATTCTGTAATTCAAAGAACACCACAAATGGTGCACATTGCTAGGACACTGTTTTCTGCAAGTTGGGAAGATAATTAGAAACAGAAAAAAAAATTAAAACATGAGTAAGTCCTGAAACTTTACTGCAAAGTATCCAGATTCCCTGATTCTTCCTGAACTCTTATCTAATCTACATACTGTATTCCCAAGCTTTAACCTAGATTATTCTAAATGTTAAGAAAACTTACTTTTTTTTTCCTGAAGTGAAGCATCCTTCATAACTGTCATGTTCTTTCATCATATTATTGAACTACTTATCAAAGGATTTGATTATATTCTAGATTTTTTACTTATCAGAGACTCACCTTAAAACCCTTCTCAGATTTGCTGTGTCATACAGAGCATAAGCAAGTGAAAGGGGTTATTACACAATATACTTCCATTAGCAGACAGCTCAATGAAGGATTGGGAAATATCCAGCTGCTAATGTGTTTTAAATTACATACCCTTATACTGTGTGCTTTCTAATATGAGGAAAATTGGTACCCTCCCCTTTATACTCAGACAAAAGGAATTCATTTAATCTCACATTGGGCATTTTAGTTGTTCAGAACATAATCAGGAATATCAATTTTCTAAWAAAAAAAAAAAAAAGAAAAAAGAAAGGGTTTCATTTTGTAGTATAGCAGAAGCAGAAAATCCAGCTATAGATGATTCAGACAGTAAAGGAAAACACATTTCTGCCAAATTAAACTGATTTCCTTCAGTGTCATAACTCCTGTTGAGTTCCCCTGTTAAGTCTCCCAACAGAGTGCTGTCTCAGGTCCTATTTCCAGAAGTACTGATAGGCTGTAACACAATTTTTTCCATCGATCTCTCCAGCATATTATCTGAGCCCTTCTGTCTGTCTGTTCCCTTTCCACAGTTTCATATTACTAATATGGAGTTTCATATTTCTAAATTCTCCAAGACTCCAGATTATGTCTTCCTTTATAACTAAAAGAAATCAGCAGGGTGGAAAGTCTAAGCTGTAAGGAGACAAGTGCAGCTGAGGTCTTTTGCATGGAAACCAAGTAATGGGAGAAGCAGGAGTGGTCTCGTCCACACATGGGGCTGAGGTGTTTGGGCATGCACCTGACCCCAGAAGCTATGACACATTCATTGGTGCCATGGGCATGTACCTAATTATTTCCAGAGATACCTTTGGAACTAATTAGAATAGAGAAGAGGGAAACATGATGCTTTCACATGAAAATGATAAGTGGAAAGTTTGCAAGAATTAGGTGTAATAGTGAGGGACAAAAATAGGAAGGTAAGATTGAGGCAAATAAGAAGACTGGAAGGTGATTAGAGACCTACTTGCATGATACCTTTAAATATAGCCACCCAGACAGTTACTGAACTGCTGCTATCTCTCACACACTCCACAAATCACTTGAAATCTCCACAGTGATGTCTATACTTAGTGACATTATATGCCATATGCTGAAAATATAAGAATATGGAAATGTACTTGAAAGGAAATTGAAGAGATATACAAGAAGAGAGGTGTGTGTGTTTGTGTGTGAACATAGTTTACAGCTTCACTTGGTTCTCCACCTTTGCACTTTTAAATATCTATGAATATTGTTTAGTTATTGCCATGTGTATTACCAAATGGCACTTTGCATACTGGTAATATTTTGATACGTTATCTACTGACAAGCAGGTTTCAAATTACTTGTCAAATATGGGCATTACTTCACAAATATAAGTATTTTTATCACATTTTACAGATGGGTCAATTAGGTTGTGAGTAAATAAATCAGAGAAGTTACATGAAAATGATTAAAGGTTTGGAAAATATGAATAGAAGTGAGAAGTTCAAGAAATTCAACCTATTTAGTTAATCTAAGAGAAGACTAATGGGTAACATCATGATCACAACCTATAAAAGCCTACAGAAGGAATGAAAATTTAATAATAGAAAGTTCTTCATTCTAGGTTACAAACATATAACACGATCCTATCACTTCAAATTATGCTAGAGAAATTCAGACTAGGCACACAATTTCATTTGTGTTTTCTGAGCCATTGCAATAACATCTCAAGAATTCTGGTGGCTTCTCTGTTGCTGGAACATTTATATCAAGACTGACCATTTAGCTAAAGTATGCTTTAGTTTAGCACCAGCTGTAGGACTGACAAATTGTATCAGGAAGCTCATCAGGCCCATGTTATGTCAGAGATCAAACTTCAGGATTATAACAGTTGCTTTGAGTCTAGAGTTTATGCAGGATGTGACAAGAAAAACAAGTGTCTGCTTCAGTACAGCATTCTGCAGGGCTCAAGAGCACTGAACCTGCTGTTAACTAATAAGATTAGGATTTGTATACGCTGCTCAGTCACCCATTGATGTGTATATTAGTGTATGCCAAAAAAATAAAATCCTTTTTTCTAGTGCCTGTTCCCCCTGTTCAATACAAGAGATCTTCCACAGGTGATTTGACCTTCTATACTAGCAGAGAAATTTTCGCTAATTAACATTTATTTAACATTAGTGTTTCCTGAATAAGGTTTAGTAATGCAGTGTATTAATTTTAAACAACAGGCTAGGTATAACATTTCTACTTGTATCTTTCTTATATTTACTTTAAATATAGGTAAGATCTAAGGGAGAAATGTCTGTCTCTGCAGATTAATTATTCCTTGGCAATCTTGCTTAGTTCTTTAATTAAGACTAACTTATAATTGACATCATGATATTTATTTCATTTCTAGTGCAAAAGGATTTTGAGGCTAATTTCATAAGCTGCACACTTGCAGGTTAATCTTTTGACTGTGCCACTCCACATCTGATTTTAGGATCTACCATACTTCTCAGTTTGAAGGTCTCAGATCTTAAGACAGGAGATGTTCTGAACGTCAGAAGTACAGTTTTGCTGACTATTTGAATACCTTATAATTAGATATTGCCAAGGAACCAAAGTGTCTGACTACTGGGGGAATACTTCCAACATGAAGATTAATCAGCTATCAATAATCACATGAATTATTTCTTCGTCTTCTTCTTTCATTTGCAAGTAAATTACTGTGTGTCAAGCAGATATTTATGGCATGAGTCCCAGTCCTGATATGTTGGTCTTTGCCCTGGAAGAAATCCAGGAGTAATTCAGGGGCAACATTCAGTCTTCAATCTCCAAGAAAAATAATGCCATCATTCAGCAGAGAGTAACCTCACTTCCTAAGTAAAGAAAGAATTTAGTGATCTTGAAGGGAGTGGTATCCTGTATCTTACAAAGCTGACATTAATTGTACAACAGCTCACTAATGGAGGAGCACAGAGCAGAGACAGTTCCACATCCCCTCTCCTTCCCTCCCCTCTCAACATTTTTCTACCATCTTCTTTCTTGTATCTTCCTTCTGAAAAAGCTTTTTATCTCCAAATCTTTAAGAATATATTTTGTACATTCTATAATATGAAAAATTATCTCAGGTCAGTCTTCAGAAACTGAGGATTTTTCAGACTCAGCATCATAACTCCATTTTCTGTCATGTGCTTATGCCTGTAAGAACCACATAATTATGTATGACATARGCATCATATTCAATATGCTCTACACTCATTTTTTATTAATGTGCATAAAAGGTATCTTTTTGTTTAAGAGAGTACCAGGAAGATTCTTTATTATTAATATATTTTCTTGTGATTTAAGTGTTCAAAATATTATCTATCCAAACTTGGACTGTTGTTGATTTTTACAGATGTGACTGTACCATTAGATCATTTATTATAAAGCTGGTCTTCAGGTTTCTTGGGTAAAATACACAAGAAAATCAACAAAGAAATCCACATTTTTCCACAGATTAAATTAACTTTTTACAAGAGAGGATTGTTCATTTGTATTCCCTGTGAACTGGACTTGGTGTAAGGACTAATTTGTAGCAAAGGAATTTATTGTTAGAAGTTAGGAATAATATTCTAACAGCAAGGACAGTTGAGCACTAGATTAGACTGCCTCTGCAACCTGCATCAGTGGAGGTTATTGTTAATACTTGGGCAGGTTTTGGGTTTTGTACTAGATGTAATACATTTAAAATATAAATATATACATATAAAATAAATTTTAAAAATGTAATAAATCAGGTTTGCGATGAATGAGCTAATGCTGCATTTACTTCTGCAAAAATCAGATATTGTTAATACTTGTGCTTGAATTTAGGAGCTGAAGCTCCACTGTGACTCAAAGGTCATAGTGTGAAAAGATCCTTGCAAACTCTTTCTTGCTCTGTTTTCTCTTATGTTGTTTGTTTTTTGACATTACCAAGGATTGGAACTTGTGATATAAACAACAACTGTATCTGAGGATTAAGGGAAAATTAGTGTTGTCTATTGAAATTCCATCATAGACATTGATATTGACTATTCCATTATTGTCTAGACAAACCATAGCAATTATAACTTAAAAAGAGAAAGAATAGCTATTTAACATAAACTGAGAAAACAGCAAGGTGTTTTTTAACTGCACTGATGAAAGAGAAAACTGTAGTAGCCAGCTGAAACGCTTTGCAACCATGACAATAAATCATTAACAAGAAGAGATCGTAAGTGAACCAAGTTCTGATGTCATTTTCAAATGGCAGCAATGAAGTGGAAAATTGTTATACTATGGAGAAGAATGTTCACTAGACTATAATAAATCATTTACTGAATACTATCACAGTTTAAATTAAAATAATTTATAATTAATTTTAAAGGAACTTTGAACATATTATTTGATTTCAAAGAGAAACTTGTTTGATACGACTCCTAGTAAATGTTATCCCACTGCCTGTTAGCTTAAAAGAAAAAACTAAGGATCTCATTTAAAAGGATCCTTTATAGTAGGCTTCAAGTGTTATTTTCAATAACTCTGCTTCCGTTTCTTAGCCTGAGAAGAGTTCAGCTATGACCTTTGTTACAGAAATGAGTAATTCTGAGAATTATTTTCTTAAAGATTGCTCACAAGAAGAAAAGTTTATATAGAAATACATACAAATTAAAAGTAAGTTGAAATAGCATTTGAAATATTATTGTATTTGTCAACTCTAGTATGCTATTCACAGTACATAACCAATGCAATAAAGTGAGAAAAATTGTGTTCTGTATCAAAAGCAGAATCAAATGACGTAACTGACTCCCTTGACCTTCAGCCAGTAATTACGGATTCCATAGAGAGTAAGACAAGAGAGAAAAATTGTTGTGCCAGCACTGAATAACAAGCATTTTCTAGAATAAAATTTGGAAATTATTTTATACATATTTACAATTTTGCATGGTGTCTTTGGCAAAAGTAATACTGTTGAGAGGCTTTAAGGACTTTCCAACTAAAATAAAAATAAGTAAATGAATTGRTACTCTTATTAGCATGAAGTTGAAGATGAGAACAGGAAAGTTTCCAAACCACATGCCTAAGGAGCTCCTGGGTAAACAGAATAACTATCAGTGTAATCATAAAGTTATTTCATAATTTGAATGCATGTTAATGTGGAGCTATAATTTTCAGTGAAATTTGTTTTACCTGATGACATTTTGTTAAAATGTATCGTAATAATTATATATTTGCATGTCACACTTAATTCCCTTAACATTGTTTACAACAGTTATAGTCAGTATATGTATATAATGGATATACACACTCATCTAGAATGTAGAAAAAGATGTATTTAAGAACAAACACTACATTTTTGCTTACTTGCATTATTAAAGATAATAAATACTGAAAAGCAGTAAGCATAGTTTTTCATTACAGCTTATTTTTCTTGAAAAGTAGGCAATTCCTGAACACATATTTTGAAGTATTTTTATATTAGCTCTTCATATTTTAATCCAATGCATTTTCACCTTATGAAAACTGAAGATTGTGTCTTAACTTTTCTCAAAATAAAACAGACCACATTTTATTATTTCTCATTCTAAATTAATTAGAATAACCTTTTTGGATATGTTGATGTTACGTTCGATGTTAGCACGTTCGGAAGTTTAGTAGTTCACAGCTTTAACATGTATGACAAATTAGCAATTCTGTAGACTTAAACTTTGTTTCATTAGATTAAAAAACAAACAAACAAATGAACAAACAAACAAATACTCAGTTTCTTTCTTTAAGTCCATTTTCTTGGACTAAACCATTGAACGTAGTAATTATTTTGCCATCTACTGTATCAAGGAAGATGGCAGAGCTATCTTAAACCACTAGGATCCAATCAATTTGTAACTTAAAATTTTTGGACTGTACTTGCTGAAGATTAAAATTCAAAGAAAAAAAAAAATGGTGGGATACTTAGAATTAGAAGCAATTAACCTGAATGAACTTAACTTTGGGACCAGTTCTGTTTAATATCTTTATCAATGATCTGGACGAGGGAATCAAGTGCACATTCAGTAAGTTTGCAGACAACAACAGTTGGACCAGAGTGTTGATCTGCTTGAGGGTAGGAAGGCTCTGCAGAGGGACCTGGACAGGCTGGATCGATGGGCTGAGGCCAATCATCTGAGGTTCAACAAAGCTAAGTGACGGGTCCTGCACTTGGGTCACAACAACCCCATGCTACACTGTAGGCTTGGGGAAGAGTGGCTGGAAAGCTGCCTGTCGGAAAAGGACCTGGGRGTGTTGGTCAACAGCTGGCTGAATATGAGCTGGCAGTGTGCCCAGGTAGCCAAGAAGGCCAACAGCATCCTGGGTTGTATTAGAAATAGTGTGGCCAGCAGGAGTAGGGAAGTGATCGTCCCTTTGTACTCGGCACTGGTGAGGCYGCACCTCGACTACTGTGTTCAGTTTTGGGCCCCTCACTACAAGAAAGACATTGAGGTGCTTGGGCATGTCCAACGAAGGGCAATGAAGCTGGTGAAGGGTCTAGAGCACAAGTCTTATGAGGAGCAGCTGAGGGAAATGGGGTTGTTTAGTCTGGAGAAAAGGAGGCTCAGRGCAGACTTATCACTCTCTACAACTACCTGAAAGGAGGCTGTAGCACGGTGGGTGTCGGTCTCTTCTCCCAAGTAACAAGCAATAGGATGAGAGGAAATGGCCTCAAGTTGCACCAGGGGAGGTTTAGATTGGACATTAAGAAAAATTTCTTCACCAAAAGGGTTGTCAAGCATTGGAAGAGGCTGCCCAAGGAAGTGGTTGAGTCACCATCCCTGGAAGTATTTAAAARAYGTGTAGATGTGGTGCTTAGTGACATGGTTTAGTGGTGGACTTGGCAGTGTTAGGTTAATGGTTGGACTTGATGATCTTAAAGGTCTTTTCCAACCTTAATGATTCTATGATTCTATGATTCTATGATAACAACAATGAATTAATTTCTGTTTATTTCATCAAAAATATTCCAATTTTGATCAGTTGCTGAGGTCCATATTCCACAGTACCTCAATGTGAGCCACCTACAATTTAGAAGCCACAGAGACTTTTTGAGATATATCTGCACAATCAGCTATAATATCCCACTCCTAACACTAACATAGTTACATGGCTCCTGGGCAGATACTGGTTTGTAGCTGGCTGGCTGGGCTCAGGACCCACCTCTTCTGCTTTCACACCCACCTCCGAGGAATCAGCCAGTCATTGGTCCCTTCTGTGCCCTTGTTTCTTGCCTCCACCTGTCCTGACAGTTTAGACTAAACTCTGGCAACCAAATACCAGTTTGTACAATGTATATGTACAATGATTAGCATAACGGCTCCCAATTTAGTCTAGAGTCTCTGGCACTCCTGTAATGATTCTGCTGTTACTAACAACATCTGGTAGGATGGCATTTATTTTGCCTCTGATCTGAATTCTGCTGCTGGAAGGTTTCACAGTGTTATTAAGGTATTTGTTGGATCAGAACAGTTCTCAAAATCTCATGTTTTACAGCCTTTTTTTTCTTGTCTGATCCAATTATCAAGTTGGATGACATTTATCAGAGTTAGACTTCAATCATTATTGTTATTTTATGCAAATCTTAATTACTCTGTTTCTTGCCTCTAATAATGATTGTTATGAGAAAAACAGTATGTAAAGAATTGCAGCAAGGACATTGTCTACAAGTCACCCGACTGTTCACTGGATGCTGGGTAGGCTTTTCACTACCCAGCTAAGCCACAAACATACCACTGTAAATTTTGTATTTAGGATGATTGTGATCTTTAGTCATTGCATTTCTTCCAAACTGTTCTTCAGCTTTGTCATTAAATATGTGCAAGGCTTGTGGCTTTCAGTTTTGTTGACTATAACACCAAGAGTTCAATAGAAATTTTTTCATCTTGCTTATTTCCCACAAAAGAAGAAAAAAACCCGAACATTAGTAACAATAATAATGGAAGCAAAACAAATATATTGATGCATTTCAAGCATGCATTCTTTGATTGATCATTTTGAATTATTTTGTAACAATTCCTTTTTTTTTTAGAAAAATAACTTCCAGCATTTGCTAATATTCTTCTGTAGGCAAATCTCATGCAAATCCTGAAAAAAATATATAACTTTATGAAGTTTTGTTTATTGAATCCTTTCCAGTTACTAGGGAACAGATGTGCCCCCTCTTGCCTACAGGAATGACTTGAAGAAAATAGTTGCATATTTAAAGTAGCTTCCAGCTCCTAAGTCAAAATCTAGATGATTCGTCTTTCCTACAAGAAAACAACGATTATACTAAGTATTCACAGAATATAGCCACAGCATTTACAAAGATGGGTCCCAAACCAACAAAAGGGGCAGACAAGGGTATCTTAGAAGAATCAATGTGAGCTTTTAAAAAGACATAAACCCTCTCATAATATAAGCTTCTTTTATATCACTGTATCATGCTTTGGGAATCTGAATCTGGTAGGGAAACAAAGAAGCCTTTCTTTCCCTCAGCCTGAATTATGTGAATATTAAAATACATTCTAGCTTACAGAAATTTGGATTTGATTTTGCCAGAACCATTTTAACAAAAGGCTCCAATTATTTTAAAGGGATTAAATTATATTCTTATGCAAAACTTTGCTATGTTAGCACTTTGAAATGTAAACTGAAATAGTTTTTTCTCACGAAATTAGCAAAATAGTGGATATTGAAAATGAGAAAGACCTATAAGATCATTCAAGTCAAAGAAGGTGTATCTTAAATCTATCTGTATTTAGCCTAATTCTAGAGCATGATTGTCATACATACAGTTCATAAAAAATCTGTTAAAAACCCCACACTTGTAATTCAGTAGCACTCCAGATAACATGCATGTTTGTGTAGCAGAGAAATAATTTTACCGTACTGGTTCCTCATTCCTAGTGGTTCTTGCTTCACCAAATCCCACTTCATCTTTCCCAGCAGTCCTTCATCTTCCTTACTTTTTTTTCTCTCCTTCACCTCCCCATATACTCCAAAACAATTTTCTCAAGAATTTTCTTTCCCACCATACACTTGCAGGATACATAACTAAGGAATAGAATAAGGAATATACTAAGGGACATAGAGTAATAACAGTCTTGAGTTACCTACATGCACAGGTTATTTCAGAGCTCAATTTACTCAAAAACTTATTTTTAGGGAAAAATTCTTTTAAAGATGTACATTTGCATTTTATGTCATTACATGTAAGTCAATCATGTCCTTGCATCCTATCCTTAATGAGTAGAGTCACTCTTTTTACATGAACCTGTTGCTGTTTCTTGAAATACAAAGACCAGCTCAGTGTTTGTCTAGGTTTCCTTATGACTTTATGATCAAGGTTAATCTTTACCACTAGTTATTCTTTCTGGTTAAGGCAGAAACATCATTAAAAATAGTGTTATCCACATTCTCCCCTTTGGTTAAATTATATAATCTCTTCTGTATTACATAAACAAATCAATCATAGAATCATAGAATCATAGAATCATTAAGGTTGGAAAAGACCTCTAAGATCATCAAGTCCAACCATCAACACAACACCGCCATGCCCACTAAACCATGTCCCTAAGCGCCTCATCTACACGTCTTTTAAATACTTCCAGGGATGGTGACTCCACCACTTCCCTGGACAGCCTGGTCCAATGCTTAACCAATAATATACACCCCTGATTCATACTTTAAACATATTTAACTTCTCAGGTATATTTTTAAGGTCATATTCATTCTGGCAATAGTTTTTCTTTTATTTATTTGTTTGTTTTGTTAGACTGCCCTAGTAAAGCAGTGTCCTTGAGAAGCAATTTGTGGTATGTTCTGTTGTGATGCAGGTAACAGTGAGGAGAGTTATTATGCAATGGAATCAGTAGAGCTAGAAATAGAGTTTGTAAGGAACTTTGTCAAGAAAAATCAACAGTTTCTTGAAACTAATACTTTATACAGAAATGCACCTACTTTTGCAGAACTTCTGTTGAAATATTTTTCAAGTTTGGAATGAAGTTTCCATTTAAAAACCAGAACAAAATGTGACCATCTACTCTAGTGAGTAGGCAGAGCACTCCCTGAAACGTAGATGTGACAGTTAAGGAAGCCCCATGAACTTCTGAGACTTGAATCTCTTTCCTTCTCTTGCTCTTTAGCTTTTTTTTTTTTTTTTTTTTTTTTTTAATTGCATATTTGGATACATTTATAAATGTGTATATATATCTCTGCATATATGTATGTCTGTGTGTGTGTTTATATACATATATAGACACAGACATATAAACATACATATAGAGAGATAAATTCTTCATAAGGTTGCATACGCTTACTTCTTTACTTTGTTTCCCAAGCCATTACACGTTTCCTCAAATCCTTCTTCCCATGTTGTATTTGCTAGATTTATAACCAGAGAGAGGAAAATGTCCTTTGATTGCACGTTAATTGAAACCAGCCTTTCCCCCAAAATTTTTTAACATAAAATAACAAATTATTATGAAAGAAGTTAATGTACTTARCAGAAAAATAACTGAGAATTAATTAATTGTAATAATTATATGGAGAAACATGTGTTTGGAATGATACACAGATAATTGATTCCAATTTGGGACAGCATACATGTGTGCAGTCATTACCACTATTTTTATTCTGTGATGAGCCTGAACTGAACATCACCTGGTGAAAATATTCGGAACATGTTCAATCCTGCCCAGCTGTAGAATGGTGAGAAAACTGAGGCGGGGACATGGCATGCATTTGTTATGTTGTCCGGATCTTCTGTGCATCTTTTGTGCTTTTTAGTGTAAAGAGAGTCCTTTTTGTGTAATGAAAGTAATCCAGAATACTCAGAAGATTTGTATTACATGAAACATGTACTTTGTTTCCTTAGATTTTTACGAGGGTGCCATCACAGATGATCTAATGAAGGTTTTCTATGATGTTCCACTGTTGTGAAAGGAGGTAACAGGCAGAAAGCATCATGTACATGAAGTGTATGACACAGGTCAAGGACTAGAAAAAGATGTTTCAACCTGCTCCAATCAGGTAGCTTAGTACAGAAACTTGATACATGTCTAAGCAGAGGCAAAACAGCTTTCCACAAAAGGCAGTGGAACTTCTAGAGATGTTTTTATATGTGATGTGCTATAGGTATAAAAGCAGTGTTTGCATAGCCTCCTAAAATGGCAAAGCATGACATATGAATTTGCTGAAGTAATATTAATTAGAAGAAATTTTCCACTTCCCACCCATCACCATACAACATTAAATGAAAGGCACTTATCAAGAAGGATAACTATTTTTGTTGTCTGCGGTAGAAAGGAACTTATAATCATATTTAATTAGTTAATGTTTACAAAGCACTTTAGATCCTTGGGTGAAAGGTACTAGATAAATGCTAAGCATGATCATCATTATGCTTTTTTCTGTAGTCCAGTAACTTAATTATGATGTCTGCACAGTCTTTTCAACAAAYAGGCAATAAGAAGTATTGAATTTTGAGATATTTTTACTTACTAGTGTTAGACATCAACAAGGCTGAATTTTCTTTTCAGGCTTATGTCATTTACAAGCTCATTTACCATTGCCTTCTTGGCACTCAGCTAAATGACTAACTTTTGCTGGATTTTCCTACCATACATACTTTCAGTAATGCAGATGAATTTTTTATTTCATCTTTTTCTACAAAAAAATATATTCATATATATTGTGGAAATATTTGTCAGGACCTGAAATGTTTTTAGAGGAAGATCTATTCTTGATTATAACTTAGCTGCTGACCATGGCTTCTTATAAAATAAATAGAGAAAAACAAATACAATATATTATATGTTATTCCATTTTTTTTTCTTATTTTTTCTTCAGTATCAGTATGTAGACATTTTATTTCAGATGTGTATAAAATGATCCCACAGATGAGCTGGGTTTTGGGATTCTTTGAACTCTACACGGCTCATTGCAAATGCCTAACCTTAAATACAGAATCCAATGCTGTAATTTAGGGTTTTCAAAGTCTGATCCAAGTAAGTCATCCATATCTCTCTTATAGCWAATTAGCATGTTTTTAAAGATAATTCATCCCACCCGTCTTGGGTGTGCCCTGTCTTTCCTTTGCAAGACTTACTGAAGTTGATCATTCTTTTAAAGAACTATTTTTAAAGTGTAACCAGAATAGCACACACTTTTTCCATAAAGTATTATTTAAAGTTCAGCCTCAGGAAAGCAGTTGAAGGAGATTGCACCAGTACTCTTCTCCCCCTATAAGATGCGATCCCCTCTAGATATATGCTAGTCTGATTCATCTAAAGAAGCACTATCCATCTCTCCAGAGGAAGCTTTGCCATTATGAAGAAAATAAATCAAGTTCAATAAAGAAACTGAAGTCAGATTTGGAGAAAGGATGAAGGAAATGTTGCAGAGAGAACAAAATGGAACATGCTGGCTAGAAAGTAGGACACAGCTGCAGGGAGGTTAAGGAAACCAGGGTTCAAGTTTCTGCTCTCAAACTCTTTCTGTATTTTATCCAGTGACAGTTTAATGACAAAACTGGGACACATGTGACTTGAACAGTGATAAATCTCTAGGCACCTGTAGACATGCAATGTAGAAAAAGTTCAATGAATTTAGTCAGAACTTTTTAAGAATTTCAGTAATGCAGTTAAGAACATAGATCTAAGTTAGTAACCTAAGAACAAATCGATTTTAGAACATTTTAATAATATCATAAGGTCGGGATATCAAAATGTAATTTTTTTTTTCCAAGTGAAAATTCTAGTTTTGCTTTTGTGTTGAAAGTGCTACTAAATGAGATTGAAAAGCCACTCTTCCACAAAATAAAAATTCTGGTGAAGCAAGAGAGAGACCATCTATACTTCATATTTCAATAATGTTGAACTCCCGTTTTTATGTCAAAACATTATATTAAATATTAAAAATATAACATAATATTAATTCAACATATTGCATGGCATGAAAACCAAGATTTAATCAGTTATAAATGTAAAAAGATTGAAATCCTATGTTTCTACCTTATTAGAATGAAACACATCAGTACTACTGAAAGTAAAGTCAAAACAATTTTACTTTTTCCTTCTGAAACTTTTGTGGAAAATTTCTCAACTTGAATTTTGAAAATAATAATAGTAAAAGAAGAAGTATTTTGGTTATACCTAGACATCTGGTATTATGGAATTTTGATTTATTATAGCTCCCTTATTATATATTTTTTATTGTAGCTGCAGCTTTTCCTCACCCACAGGACATAATGTAGTAGCACTATACAGTACCATATTGTAAACATGATTCACAGTTTTCAACTGCCTATAAACTGTTAAGTGTTACACTTAGTTACAAGGAATCAAAATAAAGGGTTAAAATATTAATGAATATATAAAATATAAATTTCTAGAGCTTAATACCTGGTTCTTCTATTTATGGTTCCCAGCTTTAAGACAGATATGAACTTCCTGTACTTAAAGCATACTTATCAGGTGCCAAAGAAAATTAGGGCAAGATCACCACTTTTTCATGTAAATTGAAACAAAGGACAGGAAATTGTGTGAAATAACATGATACAGGATACAGAAAGAATACCAAACAATGAGCAATATGATTATGCTAGAAACTGCTTAACATTAAAACCATGTTAATTGAAAGTCTCCACATACGTATGCAGATTTTATCAGTTCATCATAAATTAATTCTCATTGAAAATAAAAATAGCGTTACAGAGGAAACATACACTGAAACAAAGTATATGAGTAATTATCACCACATCATGGTTTAACCCTGGCCAGCACCTAAACACCACACAGCTGCTCGCTCACCCCCGCCACTCCGGTAGGATGAGGGAGAGAATCAGGAGGGCACGAGTAGGAAAACTCACAGATTGAGATAAAAACAGTTTAATAATTGAAATAAAACAAAGTAAAACAGTAATAATAACAGTGATAACAACAACAACAATAGAATATACAAAGCAGGCGATGCATGATGCAACTGCTCACCACCTGCCGAACCAACGCCTTGCCCAATACGCGAGAGCCTGTCCCGAGACGCAGAGCCCCCGACACTTAGTTTTTATACTGAGCGTGACATCACATGGTATGGAATACCCCATTGGCCAGCTGGGTCAACCGCCCYGGCTATGCTCTCCCCGCCAGCTTCCCATGCACCTGGCAGGGCATGGGAGTGCCTGGCGCAAGCACCACCCAGCAACACCCAAAACATCAATGGGCCATCAATGCTCCTATTATACCAAAYYCAAAACACAGCACACACCCCCAGCTACTGGGAAGAAAGTTAACTCTGTCCCAGCCGGAACTAGGACACACCATAACAAAGGTAAATTGGAAAACAAGTGAGATTTGGTTCTATCTCTTAGTGTAAAGAACGAGACAGAACTTGCAATATATAGATAAAATGACAGGTTGATTGCCCTGGTTTCAGCTGGGATAGTGTTAGTTTTCTTCCTAGTAGCTGGCATGGTATTCTGTTTTGGATTTAGTATAAGAAGAATGCTGATAGCACACTGATGTTTTAGTTGTTCCTAAGCAGTGTTTACACTAGTCAAGGACTTTTCAGCTTCTCATGCTCTGCCAGATGCACAAGAAGCTGGGAGGGAGCATAGCCAGGACAGCTGACCCAAACTGCCCAACGGGATATTCCATACCATATGACATCATGCTCAATATATAAGGTGGGGGGAGTTGTCCGGGGAGGGGCAATCGTTGCTCGGGTACTGGTTGGGCATCATTTGGCGGGTGGTGAGAAATTTCATTGTGCATCACTCATTTTGTATATTCTATCATTACTATTATTATTATTACTATTTTCCCTTTTCTTTTCTGTTCTATTAAACTGTATCTCAATCCACAAATTTTACTTTTTTTTCTGATTCTGCCCTCCATCCCACTGGGGGTGGTGGGGAGTGAGCGAGCAGCTGTGTGGTGTTTCGCTGCCTGCCACGTTAAACCACAACAGTCCTTTTTGGCGCCCAACATGGGGCTCGAAGGGTTGAGATAACRACAGATCTGACCAAAGCGTGTTAAAGCAAATTTGTTATAAGCATTCATTAATATGAATGTTATAAGCATTCATTAATAGTTTAATAGTCGCTGGTCACAATTTTGATTTCTTGGCTCTCAAAGTTGTGGGGCTGGCTCTAAATGTTGCATTATGTAATGCCTTGCTTGCAGTATATGTTCCCTGTTGTGTTGTTTATMACCGCTCGGAACTGGGTCAAGGTTATCATTTTGCTGCACTGTGTAACACTGTTTTATGATATGATAAAATTATTGGTCATGAGTCTAATCTGGTATTTGTACTCAGTATTGCAATCATCTCTGTACCTCGGGAACCACCTCTTGGAAACTATTAATAATTACACTCTTTACCGTTTCTCCTCAGAGAACCAATTTATGGGGGAGATGGGGGGGGGRSACACACTTTCCCCCACTCCTTCACCTTCCCTTTCATATCTCCAGAAACTCCTTTTTCTTCTATCCTCTTCATGAAGCCCTCCACGACAGTTCTTGAGAATGTTGAATGTCCTTGGGATGTTTAAACAATCATGTTCCTATTGCTATGTCTCCTGAATGTGGTTCAGGTCTTGTTTAGGGTTAAACAACTATTTAGGAATACCATCTAGAGATCAACCCCTGTGACAGGCACTGTGGCTACTCAAACCCCCACAACGGGCACTGCAGCTACTCCAACACCCGCGACAGGCACTGCAGCTACTCAAAACCCAGCGACAGTCACTGCGGCTGAAACAGAGAACCAACCTGTGCTGGTATCAGTTGCCCCTATACAGAAGAAGAAATACACAAGAAAATCAGCTCGTTTCATAAGGGATGAAGATGAACCAGTGCCATCATGACAACAGGAGGAGGAAGAGGCAGAACCCGTAAATGAGTTGGTAACCACCCGATCCCTATCCCTGAATGAACTGCGAGATATGCAAAAAGATTTCAGCCGTCGTCCAGGCAAGCACATTATCACCTGGTTGTTCCAATGCTGGGATAATGGGGCCAGTAGCCTGGAATTAGAGGGAAGGGAAGCCAAGCAGCTGGGATCCCTTTCTAGGGAAGGAGGCACTGACAAAGCGATTGGACAAGGGGCACGAGTCCTCAGTCTCTGGAGACGACTCCTGTCAGGCGTGAAGGAAAGGCATCCCTTCAAGGAAGAAGTTATGTGTCACCCAGGCAAATGGACCACCATGGAGAGAGGTATCCAGTACCTGAGGGAATTAGCTGTGCTGGAGGTGATTTATGATGACCTGAACAACGAGAAGTTATCCAAAGATCCAGATGAAGTCCAGTGCATCTGACCCATGTGGCAGAAGTTTGGGCAGAGCGCACCAGCGTCATATGCCAACTCATTGGTAGCAATGGCCTGGAAAGATGKWGAGGARCAAACGGTGGATGAATTGGCTGGCCAACTCCGTCAATACAAGGAAAGTCTCTCTTCCTCCCTACGGGCCTGCAACTACGCTGTAAAGAAACTGTCTTGGGAGTTCCAGCAACTCAAAGAGGATATGTCTTACTCCCCACCTGCACGGGCCAGTATCTCAGCCATTAAGAGTAAGTGTCCCTCTGCTCAAGAGAGAAGATATCGTGGATACACACCCCGGGGCACCCTGTGGTTTTACCTACATCACCACAGAGAGGACGTGAGGAAGTGGGATGGGAAACCTACCTCGACCCTAGAGGCACGGGTACGTGAGTTGCAAGGAAAAACGATCCCAAAAGGGGGTTCTTCCAGGAAAACTGCTGCTCCAGTCTCCAGTGAGCAGTTCCCCAGACAGAGTAGAAGGCCTGACCTTACTTCTGACCTTAATAAAGGGACTTTTGATTTGCATCTACAAGAAGTGAGTAACGAGTACTATGACCAGGACTAGAGGGGCCCTGCCTCCGGCCAGGTGGAGGAAAGGGACAACCGGGTTTATTGGACAGTGTGGATTCGATGGCCTGGCACATCAGACCCACAGGAGTATAAGGCTCTTGTAGACACCGGTGCACAGTGTACCCTGATGCCATCAAGCTATRAAGGGGCAGAACCCATTTGTATTTCTGGAGTGACAGGGGGATCCCAAGAGTTAACTGTATTGGAGGCCGAAGTGAGCCTAACCGGGAATGAGTGGCAAAAGCACCCCATCGTGACTGGCCCAGAGGCTCCATGCATCCTTGGCATAGACTACCTCAGGAGAGGGTATTTCAAGGACCCAAAAGGGTACCGGTGGGCTTTTGGTATAGCTGCCTTGGAGACGGAGGAAATTAAACAGCTGTCCAGCTTGCCCGGTCTCTCAGAGGACCCTTCTGTTGTGGGGTTGCTGAGGGTTGAGGAACAACAGGTGCCGATCGCTACYGCAACGGTGCACCGGCGGCAATATCTCACCAACCGAGACTCCCTGATTCCCATCCATAAGCTGATTCGTCAACTGGAGAGCCAAGGAGTGATCAGCAAGACTCACTCGCCCTTTAACAGTCCCATATGGCCAGTGCAAAAGTCTAACGGAGAGTGGAGACTAACAGTGGAGTACCGTGGCCTGAACGAAGTCACGCCGCCGTTGAGTGCTACCATGCCGGACAAGCTCGAACTTCAATATGAACTGGAGTCAAAGGCAGCCAAGTGGTATGCCACCATTGATATCGCTAATGCATTTTTCTCAATCCCTTTGGCGGCAGAGTGCAGGCCACAGTTTGCTTTCACTTCGAGAGTCATCTAGTACACCTGGAATCGACTGCCCCAGGGGTGGAAACACAGCCCCACCATCTGCCATGGACTGACCCACACCGCACTGGAGCAGGGTAAGGCTCCGGAACACCTGCAGTACATTGATGACATCATCGTATGGGGCAACACARCAGAAGAARTTTTYGAGAAAGGGAAGAAAATAGTCCAAATCCTTCTGAAGGCCGGTTTTGCCATAAAACAAAGTAAGGTCCCCACCAGCTAGCAAAAAGGAAACACAAGCTTTCTTAGGCTTTGTGGGTTTTTGGAGAATGCATATACCGGATTACAGCCTGATTGTAAGCCCTCTCTATCAAGTGACCCGGAAGAAGAATGATTTCAAATGGGGCCCTGAGCAACAACCCTTTGAACAAATTAAACTGGAGATAGTTCATGCAGTAGCCCTTGGGCCAGTCAGGGCAGGACAAGATGTAAAGAATGTGCTTTACACTGCAGCCCGGGAGCATGGCCCTACCTGAAGCCTCTGGCAAAAAGCACCAGGGGAGACTTGAGGTCGACCCCTGGGGTTTTGGAGTTGGGGATACAGAGGATCTGAGGCCCACTATAGTCCAACWGAGAAAGAGATATTAGCAGCATATGAAGGAGTTCGAGCTTCTTCAGAAGTGGTTGGTACTGAAGCACAGCTCCTCCTGKCACCCCGACTGCCGGTGCTGGGCTGGATGTTCAAAGGGAGKGTCCCCTCTACACATCATGCAACTGATGCTACATGGAGTAAGTGGGTTGCACTGACCACATAACGGTCTCGAATAGGAAACGCCAGTTGCCCAGGAATCTTGGAAGTGATCACGAACTGGCCAGAAGGCAAAGATTTTGGAATATCCCCAGAGGAGGAGGTGATGCGTGCTGAAAAGTCCCCRCTGTATAATAAACTACCAGARAAYGAGAAGCAATATGCCCTGTTCACTGATGGRTCCTGTCGTCTTGTGGGAAAGCATCGGAGGTGGAAAGCTCCTGCCCTATATGACAAGTTGCAGAAAGTGCCGAAGGAGAAGGTGAATCGAGTCAGTTTGCAGAGGTGAAAGATCTCCAGCTGTCTTTGGATATTTCCGAACGAGAAAAATGGCCAGTACTTTATCTCTATACTGCCTTGTGGATGGTGGCAAATGCCCTGTGGGGGTGGTTGCAGCAATGGAAGCAGAACAACTGACAGCGCAGAGG
>JAYKAV010000354.1:48601-108794 GCA_035582835.1 Phoebastria nigripes | reverse complement strand
AAAAAACCCAACTCAAAAAAAGGATTCCTTACCCAAAGAATGGAAACAAAATAATGCAAAAGGCTGTAAACAGAGAGCTTTGCTATTACTGAAATATTTCAAATTAGGTAGTGTTTCAAATTAGGTATTGTCTTGAAGTGTGGGATTTTGCAGACTAAGGCAAACTGTCAAGATTCCTATATAGTGATATATACCTTGTAATCACAGCGCTCTCTGGTAGGAAGAGAATACATTCAGCATAATGAGAAATAGTCAGCTGTTTTAAGATTAAAGTAAAAATGAAAGATAAAAGTGTATTTGAAAATTCTTACTCAGTCTTACAGATATATGGCAYGGTTCTTTAAGATTTGAAGATTCAATAAAATTTACTGAATTTATATATACTGAACGTGGTTCTGCATATAGAATTCTTTACATGTCATTTTAAAGGAAGGCTTAAGAGGGAAAAGCTGAGGAAATAGAGATGCAACACTGCATTTGCTTTTTTCATGTTAGCATGAATTTTCAGGTAAAAATAACCCAGAAGTCAGCCATAAAAAGCTTCTGTTGTATTTTGTCATCTTTCAGGATCCAAGATGCACATCATTTAAAAAAAAAACACATACAAGGAAGAAAAAGAAAAGCAAAGAAAAACTTTAAATTGCACCAATGTGTACTGATAAGTAGATGGATGGTAGTTTTGTTTGTCTCTCTGTTATATATACAGAAAAAATGACAATCGTATGGTCCATGTTGATCTGCCAGGGCTTTGGGTGCACCATATATCATGTCTGTCTGCTATATGCTGTAAGATATCTTCCTGCACTTTATTAAATAAAATGATAATGTCTGAACTATTGGCACACTTATTTCCTAGACTTCTTTTGTTCTTTTTGATTGTTTTCTTGATTGACAACAGACATACCCACTCTACTTTAAATTTGGGGTTACTGTTGCGTTTTGTTTGAAACTTTCAACAGTCAGGTCAGTCAAGGAGCAATAAAGTTGAAAATTATCATTTCTCTAGAATAATTTCAGAAACATGTCCCATGGAGCTTTGTCTTCCCACAAACTCATGCATTTTTATTATTACTGTTTTTCCAATGCCCAGAAGCATTGATGGATGTTATATGGAAAAAATAGCACTAAAATAACCCATATATATTTACTGTCTCTAGAAGCTTCCCACTGGAACACAGAAGTAGAATATACAAGCAAAAGATAAGGTGATACTAACGGTCATCTTGGCATCTTCATTTGTGAAGATGTTTCTGGTTATTTTGTACTTCTTTTATTTTGTCTCTCCTTTTAAAGTTTCTCTTCCCAAGGCCCTCATGATTTACCTGATACAAKTATTTTGCATATCTTAAACACAAGATAAACTGTAATAGGTTGAAAGTAATTTCAGCCTCCTCTCCCCATTTGCACTCACCAGTGAGGGGCGAGGGYTGCTGCACATCCCATATCTATACTGGCTTAGCAACCTTAACCAAGGTTTAAATTATTGTATTAAACTTTACTAGTGAGGAGGATTTAACATACATATATGATCGTTATGGTAATTCAGCTCATTGGTTCAGTATTCATCAATGCACTGACCTCAAACTTGCTGTTTCATAATAGTTACACATGTAAAATGTTTCCAGTTTATTCTTCTGTTTCCTACTGCATGTTTATGGTATAGTCCATTCTCCTTCCACAGGGAGAAGGAGATAACAAAAAATGCACAGCTAGAAAAGATTGGTCAGAAAGGTAGCATCTTATGATTTGGAAATATCTATAYGTATTTACTTCCCCAAAGTTGCTGTGACTTTCCTGAGTTGGGGGAAGCTTATCCTGATGAATGAGCATGATGGATGATGAATGATGGAATTAATCTTGTTTGGGTTTAGAATCACAGAATCATTTAGGTTGGAAAAGACCCTTGAGATCATCAAGTCCAGCCATAAACCTGACATTACCAAGTCCACCACTAAACCATGTCCCTAAGTGCAAGGTCTACAAGCTAATAAGCCTCTAAAGTATGTTAGAAGAATCACTGAAAACATCAACCACATATTTCATTGCTTACCTTTAAAAACATACTATTTTTGCCATCTCCCTACCTACATATAAACCAATGTATACCTTTCTTCATCTTACCTGGGATATCATACTGATCAGTAATCTGAATGATAATGTGTCAGAATTAGTGATTGATTATTCCCACTATCTCTACATTTACCTAAAAATGTACACTATATTCTTAAGTCATTTTGAATACCATTTATTTCACCTAGCTTCAAATGCCTGAAGTTAGATGATTGGTTTAATTCAGTTTTCTAGTCTTTTTCTATGCTCAGAGGACAATTTATTTCTTTCAGGGAAGAGATTAAATCCTAAGAGAAGTTTAAGATATGTGGAAAGAATTTTTGGCAACGACTATCGTGACAAAGTATGATAATAAAAATTGCTTCGGTTACAAAAAAGATTCCTTATATTGCTGTAATTGTGTTATGAAATGTCTTACAATTTTATAAAGCCCCTCAGGTTTAATACTTAATCCTGAACAGGATTTCTTTCACAAGACTCAGAGGAAATAATTTACATGACTTYGGTGCCAATGGTGCTGCTGAATCCCCTGTCCCACATATGCATTTTGAATGTAATTAAAAAGTAGCACTTTCTGTAACTGCATTACTTTAAAAACCCCAGAAAAACACACTGGCGCTTGAGATGAGCTGTATTCTTGGTAAATTCTAGGGATCACAGAAGACTGCCTGTCTGCAAATCCCTTAGCAATGTTTATTTCCTATACCTCAATTAATATACAGTAGTAAAAAATATTTAGATAAACAGAAAAGTGATGCTGACAGAAGACAGACAAGTCACGATGAGAGAAAGAAATGTTGAATATACCAAAAGCAGCTAGAAATACATTATATTTCTCTTACTACTTAGCAAGACAATAGAGGGGGACCCTACATGGCACAAAACTCTCAGATGTTTATTTTAATATTGTCAAGAAGATTTTTAAAGTCTGGGCATGGTTTATTTTATGTAGTCCTTAGCCCTCCAAAACAGGGAAGAAGCAACTTTCACTCAATGTGTAAAAAAACCTAACATATTGAATAGTAATGTCTACATTTTTTTTTTTTCTGACACTCTGAAGCAGTCCTAAGTTTCTTCAAAGTTACTGCAATAATGATAAACTCTGCAATGATGGTGTCTGTCAGTCTCATGAAACTAGAATGAATTTCATGTGATAAAGACTTTCTGCAGTTACATATCATTTAATAAAACACAAGTGACAGTAGCCAGATATTATTAAAACAAACATCCTTAGTTCCCTTGGGTAACAGCAGAACTTTGTCTACTTTTAGACAATGACAAGATTTTGTCCTTTCATTTACTATGGTTTAATGTAAATTTCATCACGGATTTTTTATGTAAGTTCCTTCTGAATTAAATTTTACTGTAAAAATAAAAAAAAAAWTATTTGACCATCAAATAAAAATCTTGAGATTAACTAGCACTCTGATCTCTTTACTCAAAAATTTCAGTTTAAATGCTGCCCCCATTTTAGTCTTCTACAAAATGTTAAAAATAGAATAATTTCTTTGAGTGAGAACTAGATTGAAAATATCTCCAATCTACTGATAATTTATTGGGAAGAAACTTATTTTTTGCTCAGTATCATCATGCACAAAAGCAGGTGTAACATACTGTTATTCATGAGCTGCCCTAATAAAACTGAACTTAAAAAAAAAAAAAAAGAAAAGAATTGGGGGGAAACAATCTCCATAAGGAAATTAAGGAGCTGGTGGGGATTTTAATTTGACTAAAATAAAGCTTAGTTTGGAATTATTTGGGCTTGATCTAGCAAAAAAATACGAAAGCTTAAAAAGTCAAACCCCCACCCCCTTTAAAATATATTAACTCATGGCTAAGAAATTTGTTTTCTTGTCAGTCTTAGGAAGGAGCAGGACAACTTTTCCTGCTGTTGTGTAGTGACTTAAAATTAGTTCTGCTGAAGAAACTTTATTTGGGGTGAAGTAAGTATCAGAAATTGTTCCTACATTTGAATGTGGTAATTTACAGCAACGAATAGTGCCTTGCCGGAAAGGTTTCCTAAGAGTTAACTTCTTGGAGATAGTTACTTGAGGACAGCAGATCACATACAGATATTATTACCTTATCACCCATATCTACAGGAGGAGCATGATCACCATCTATAAAGCTGGAAAACTTATCTACAGGTGGTGTAACTGACAGTAGCTGAGAGGTTCCACTTAGAAAATTAACATTAATGGTTCTTGATAATTCCCATCTTCCTTTGTGTTTCTAAATGTATTCATAAATCTCCAGAGGTTACTTAAAAAAAGTTTTGTGAAAGCTAAATTGAAGGGTCTGTCATTTCTGTCATTGTTTTGACAACCTAAATCAAACATTTCTTTGAATGCTAATGGTGAAGACTTCCAATTCTTAAAATGATCCCATAGGGAATATAATTAAATTGGCTTTTTAAAGCAGCTTTTTAGATATTGATTATATAAAGATAGAAAAAGTAAAAAGATGGAATTCAAATTCCTTTTTTTATTAACATGTGTCCTTAGCCCTTGTATTCTAGTAAGGGGAATTAATGTACAATATGAATTATTTATTTATTTATTTATTTTTAAAATAAATTGAGAGGAACTTTTAAAAGAGAGTGTGGAAGAAAAAAATTAAGTGCTCTAAGTTTTTGAGTAATTGACCAGGTATGGAAATATTTAAATTAGCTTGAATTTTTCATATGGTTTTACAGACAAAAAGTCAATTTGTCTTTTACAACAGAGAAAATGACACAAGGAACTGGAAATAGGGTTAAACTGGCCAGAAACCAGCATTACCTTCATTGAAATATCTGGCAAATTATCATCTAATGCAGATCCGGCTGCTCAAGTTGTCTACCAATGCCATGCTTGTACAAAATAGGTATGCAGGGATCCTTGGCTGTACTAGACTTTAGCAGGAATTTAGAGGTCTATAGAAGAAACATCTGTATCTCAGTTAATTACTTTAGGTGACCTTAATATTCAAGGAAGAGAAATAAATTTTTAAGTCATTATTCTTGCAACCTGTTTTAGATATGTAAGTTAGTATAAAACATATAAGCTGGTATCTATAGTATCTTAAGTTAGTATAAGAAGTATAATTCTCTCTATTGGCTGTAAAGGAAAGCTAAGGTGGCTAGCTCAGATGTCACAGATGTCTATACTTTAGATCCAATGTGGATTGTTTAGGTGAAGCCATGTGCCATAGCTTGCTGAGATCCACAACCTGTTTTCCCTCTGTCTTAGATCCTGTCCCTCAAAACTGATTCCAAGGTCAGCTTTTTAAGGAACTAGGTCCCTTCACAGCATCACAAACACTGTGAATTATCAGCTCTGAGCTTACGAAAAGATAAAAAAATTGCAACCAGGCTAGTCAGCGAGAGGGATATGCCAAACTCATAAATACACATACTGTGATCTTCACAGCAAGACCTAAAAATCCAGGCCTTCTTTAATTACAAAATGAGAAAGTCTGGAGCTGTTCTGCTGTGTTTCTTAGACAGCAGATGTCCTGGAAAGGGAAGAAGAGTTTAGAAGCAAGAATGTTTAAAATAAAGTATGAACAGGAAGAAAGTATATACTCACACATGGCTTATTAAGTCACATAAGGCTCATCATTCTGAGGTTTCAAAATACAATCTTAATTTTGGACTTATAGTTAATCACACAATTAAACAATGTTGCAGTATCTTATTTTTTTGTTAGTGTAGATCTTTATTCAAAACATATGAAAGTAAATGAAAAATTAGCTATTGATTTCACTGGGTTTAAGATCAGACTCTTTGAGCTGTATTTTTACATAGAAGTTTCTTATTCTTTACACATTATACACTCTGATGAAAGAGCAAACTGAAATAATCAAAGAAATAATATTTTTATATGATTTTTTTTTCCCTGGAGCCCATAGGATACTTTCTTTTCTCTTCTGCTTTGTGGTTTGAACTCATGCCCCCAAAGTAAAAAGATGACTTTGTTTATTTTGGGGGCTAGAAAATATGATGTTGTTATTCCTAATGCAGTCATTTTATTGGCCTGACAAGAAGGTCCTCGGGACTTTTCTGGCCTGAGTCTGAGCTGATAGTTTTAACTGTTATAGTAATTATCTGGTAGAAGGTGACTGTTGCCTAACTTGGCTTGGCTTAGCTCTGTGATTATCCTGTATGGTAAAGGCCTGACAATCCTATGTAGTCCCTAAGAAAAAAAAAAATTAGCCCTTTATAGTGTTTTGGGAAACTATTATGCTGCTATAACTAATAGCTAAGTGGTGCAAACAGCCAAATGTTTGATGGAAGCCAAGGGAAAAAAAGAGCAGGTAAGCAGACTGTGTTAAGAAAATCTGTAAAAACAGCCCCAAGTGGACTCAAGACTGAGGTAACCTTCCACCATGAGCATCCTATTCTTCCTGGCAAAGACCTAATGAAGCTGATGACTCCTCTTTACCTCCGTCACCCCCATCCTTTTGGGAGGAGTAAACCTGCAGGTGTTACAACTCAGAGGTGTGCCAGGGGTGAGCCTAATCCCAGTAAAAAGAGGTTCATATTAGGAAGCCCATGTCTTCACTGTGTCAATGATTTGTGAATGTTATTGTCATTGCAATTAGACCAATAATAACTGTTTGTTGTATTTTAATTAGACTGCTAAGATTTTAATTAGACTAATAATAATTTATGGAACACGTATCAGTTATGCTCCCCTTTGCCCATAGAAAAAATTTAAGCGTAACTGTTTCAATGAATATGACATTACTCTGTCTAAATCTCAAGAAAACCCCAATCCCCGCTTAGGTCATCTGGACTTGGTATTCATTTTCATGGTTGTTGGATCAGCTTACGTGAGGAATGGTATATTGTTATTCCTTTTGTCTACTATATGTACAATTGTTATTAAACATTAGGGTTTTTTTCCTATTAAAAATGTTGCTTTTTCTCCTTTGCTAAGGAACCTACCCTTTGTTTAGGAATCTACTACTGCTTGAGCACTGTGGAAGAGCACAAAAGCTACATTTAGGCTAGTAAATTAAACATGTCTAGGACTGTTGTTTGGTGTTGAGGCCAGCTGGCATAGAACAGCTTGCATTCATATTATTAAATTCTCTTACTCTCCAAACAGTATGGCCACATCCTAATTAAGAATCCTCCTTTTTCTATGGTATCTCCCAGAACATACTTGGGAATAACTGGGAAAAGTGTTACTTGGCTCAGGCAAAACTATGCCAGGGACRGTTCTTAACAATTGAACATTATAGAGAATTGATTTCTAGTGACTGGGAAGTGGTAATATAGATTTGGCTTAAACATTTGATCCATCTATGTACTTACATATTTCCTTCATTACATACTTAAATATTGTCCCATCATAATAAATGAACACCTCTCAATCATCTATGTAATTAGCTGTTTTGCATGCTATAGAAGTATATTTATACTTCCTATATTTCAATAATGGAGAACTAAGGCACAGCGGGTAAGGCAAAGACACAGTTATATTCTTAGACTACATTTACTTACCTGTTTGAACTTGATCCAGCAAATAACTCTGATTTATGCATGTTTTTAATTATATTAGATATGTTAATTAAGTAATTTCTCATGTGTTTTAATCAGAAGAGAAGTATTAAACCTCTATTTTTCAGAATAGTTGTAAGTAAAACAACACAGAGTAACACAATATGGAAACTGACACTCGTTCCCATCAACTTGACTCCACCACTACTAGGAATGTGAACAATTTTACAAATTTTAACACAGTTACAGCTCAACAAATGGGTCAAGATATGGGTAAATTGCTTCTAGATTAAAGTGTATTTACATAAGAATAGAGGTGAGAAAAATAAAAATTCTGTTTCTTAGAGGATGTTGTTTCAAAAAAGAAAAAAAAAAGAAAGGATTTGACATAGATTATTTGTCAAAATCATCTGTGAAATGGAAATACTGAGGAAATTTCATTTCAGAATTATTTTCTTCAGATGTTACATTTCCACATTGAAAGTTATATTACTGCTTAAATTCCACTCAAAAATTTGTTTGAATACAAGGCATGGCAGAAATGTAGTGAGCAAAAAAATTGGAATCAGCTATACATGTAAATGTCTATTTATCATAGAATTAGTATAACTTTCAAACTAAAATTAAGTATGCAATTATTAGGTTCCAGATTATAAGGGGCTATATGCCTACACTTGTGTAAAACACAGTGGCTGTATTTTTTTTTTAATTGAAAATTTATTTCCAGTGGCTTAGCAGCAATATACAGATTCACTGGTTCATACCTATACGCATATTCATATGAAGCTCAACTATGTGAAGTACTCAAGCATGTAATTGACTTAAATAAGGAATGTTGACAAGCATTAAGCTATTTTCTAAGTAGGAGCAGGATTATACACATTCTTAAAACTAAGAACATACTCAAGTGCATTGAATCAAGTCTGAAAAGGGGACAGTATAATTTGCTGACTCATCACCAGCCCTTACAGAAGTATTCAGAGCTTTTTTTTTTTTTTTTCCCCTTTTCTTTTTAAATGCTTTATTCAAATGCTGATTAGGTTTGTCCCTGCTCTGCTTGCTGGAGTTTATAGCTTGAGATTTCATTACAGCATATTCAGCCTAGTTCAGGTAAGAAAATTAATAGCTTTGAATTCTTTAAATCTGAATAGTATTTAAATTGATTTATCACAGCCCTTTTTGTATGAGGATGGCCTATTCATACTGGCAAACAGTTGTCTGTCTGTCCTACATTTCTCTACTTAAACAGAGTAACTTTCCTTCTGCAAGTTAAAATTTTAAAGGACGTTTCTTATCCACATTGTCTTGTAGCTGGCCATAATGTAGAACTGATCTCAGAGTCTCCTTATCAAATCTGTTCCCTCTCTCATAAAACAATTTAAAATTCATAGGAGAGACACTCCCAATGAATGTATTACTCACAGCGCTAAGTAGTAATTTTGACTCTCCCAGTCTCTCTCTCTCCCCCCCCCATTAAGTATTAGTAAACCAAAGCAGAACAGTTTTCTAAAGAAAAATGAGAATGCAATTAATATACATTGTTTTATTTCCTCTTTTTCACAGGGACAAATTACTCAGGAAATACAAGGTCTGAATTCAAATCTGGTGCAGTGAGAATTCAGTTTCTTATCTGTTAGTGTTTTCCTAGTCACTAGCCTATTTATCCAGGCCTCCAACTTTCATATTGGTTAGATTTTCTTCTGGAGAAGTTGGAGGCGAGYGAAGTTTCTGAGTTTGTCCTTCAGCTGTGTTTACAGCATTGACAGATGCTTTCCATGTTTGTATCCTCATCCCTGGGAGTGGGTGAGCTCACATCTGAGCTGTGTCTGGATCCAGCTTCTTCCTGTTCCTCCTCAGATGCCCTGATTCTTTGAGAAGGAAATAAAGAAATCCTGGCATATAAGAAGTCATCACTCTAGTAAATTCCTCTCTCAATGTCTGAAGACCAGCACTGCAGGCAAAAATGTGGCATACACTTGCACCATACTTGGGACACAGCTAAGATGTGTACTCAGACAGCAGGATGACTGAGCACTCAGTAGAGCGAACATCCTGCAGTGTAAGCACAGGTAGTCAGTACCTAAATATCAGAACTGGCACCTAACATGGCAATTATAAGACCTAACATAATGATATAAAGGATGCAGTTGCCTTAAAAGATAGCGGGGTTTTTGTTTGTTTGTTTTTGTTGTTGTTGTTTCTGAGTGAAATCCAGAAAAATTGCTTTAGAGTCCCACCTCTGTAAAAAGTAAATAAGGAGGTTTAGGATTTTTTGACTGGATGAAGAGCATCCAGTGCTTCTATGAATAGCAGAATCCTTGAGGGTACATTCATCACGGGCAGCTACTTAGAGAAAAACAAGAAAAAATATGGAAAAAAGAGAATCTCAAAGAAAACGGTCCTTCTCTGGGTTTGGTGATTTACTCAAGGTTTCAGAATAGTGACCCAGTGACTGACTTCGGGTTACTATATCCTTCCCAGAGTAGCTATGTACAATTGTTTTTGAAAAGAACTGACAAATTATTCATCTTCAGAAAGCACAGCCAGAGAAGAATCATTAATTATACTGTTTCTCATTTTTTGTATGATAGCCTACCAGTTAGAACAGCTGTTTGGGAAGTGGATTACATTGATTCAGTTCTTGCTTTATTTTAAGTTGAGATGATCAAATTTGCCTTTTCTAGGAGACTGTTTTAATAACTAAATTATTTCTTGGGATTTTTTTTCCCCTCTTCTCTTTGACACCACGTTATAGTGCAAAAAGTAGTTCAAGAGTCATTGGGCCATGAAACGGGGGGAAGAAGGAAGGAAGGAAAGAAAGATTCTGATATTTTAGGCTGATGACAAGGGCATTCACCTGAAAAAGTTCCTATGGGTTTTGGTGAGTAATAATAACTAGCCTCTTCCTTGTTTTAAAAGGAAGAGGAGTGTAGTCATTTAATCTTAATTTAGCAGCCAAATCAGAGGTTTTCTCTGATGGACCAAAGAGAAACTGCTCTCTGTTCTTAAACTTACTCTTTCAAATCATTATAACTGCCTAAAGGTTTGTTGTGTTATACTCTGTGTAACACACCTTCTTGGTGCCCAATATACTCTAGAGTAGCTTGATTAAGAGCAGGCTAGATGACAAAACAGTGCAGGAATTTACGACAACAGCGCTAACCAGAGCAGAATGGAGCAGTTGTCCTCAAGCCCTCAGGGATTATCTCTAAAAGATAAGTAAGAAAGAGCAGCTGGATATAGCCTTAAAAGGGTCAGAGTGCAGTAAGTTATTTGTTATGGAAAGGGAATAAATTTGGTCTAGCTGCATTAACAGCACAGCTAGGAAAGGAAAAAAAGATGTGTTTTAACTGAAAATGATGGTTAAGGTAAAAAGAGTTTAAACTGGAAACTCTTGTTATGTTTTGCAAAGCAGAAGTAGACAGAAGAAAGGGAAAAAAAAAGTATTGTCATCTACTCATGAGTAAGCAAAATTCTAGTGCAAAACTTGTATTTATATGTATCTGGATACAAATGAATATGTTTTCACTAAAACCAATTTGCATTACCTGTATGTTCCATGATAATATATATTAACACACAATTATATCTGCTGCTATCTGCCTGGATTATTATGTGATAACGTTAAATAATAATTTTAAAGAACAAATATGTGTTATTGTTACTTTTTTCATGATATTGTAAAAATTAGGAATATAATCTAATGTATTTTTCAAAAGAAATATCGATCATTTCATATGGTAGGAGAGGAATGGTGTTCACTGACTTAACTGTTGTAGGGAAGGAAAACTAAGACAAGAGTATATACCAGAGCTTTCAAATCATAATCAGATCTTGGGACTGTTGCTAAAATAGTGTGGTCTTTGGAAATGGGAAGAAAAGCAGAGGAAGGTCAAAAAACTGGCAAGCTTCTTGAGGAAACTGAACCATTTATCCAAATGTGGAATCTTTGAAGGGCAAGAAATAAGCAGTGAAAGCTATTCAGCTACTCTCTTCCTTGCAGGCTAATGTATTCTCATAACATTGGTCCGGCAACCAAGTTTAGAGGCAGCTAATCCATGATGCCTATTCTACTGTGGGTTCTCTTCCCTACAGGACTAATCCTTCCCCTGTGTGAGAGAACACAGTTTGCCATTGACTACTACTGGACCCAGAGTTCCCAGTAGGAAGTGCTAGACCATTACAACTAACTTACGGGAAATTTTTGAAAACTTTGCCAGAAAAGGTTAGAAGACTTCTTTTAAAAGAGACATCAACCCTTTAAGATAATAACAAACAGTTCTTTAGAAGGAATCATATCGCTGGTCATCTAAACGCAGCTCAGCTTTTTCCCTTCTTCTCTTTTCATCAGCAAACTTAACAGCTGGGGACTCATACAGGACACACAATTGACAGATAAAGGACTCATATGCCAAGGTCTAGAATAAATTTTTTAGCAGCAACATCTGTGTCTGTCGCAAAGCCCTTGGCTGATTTCTTGGCTGGCTGCTTGGCTGCCTTTGCTCTGTCTGTGACTCCAGTGCTGGCTATGCTAACGGCCATGTAATGGCCCCTGGTGCCCTCTTGGGGAATTAAACTGCTGATAAACTTGATGGCTTGCCTCGTCCCTGGGATGTTTTTTTAGCTTTGAGTGACCTGCAGCTGGAGGGGTTTGTTCCTTATTTGAAAGGAAGGCCCCTGAACAAATGCTCACAAGTTCAGTGTATGCAAGACCAATTGATGCTGCCAAAGGAATATTCTGCAGTCTGCTATGAAGTCACATTCTTTTTAGATATAACATCTCCTCAAGCCACTGGACATACTAAAGATGTCAGAAAGCGAAAAATTCTGGAGAGCACAGACTATGGAGTCATCATTCACTTTATTGTGCTATGAATTTCAGAACATATAGAAAACTGTCTGGTTGGTTTCCTGTTTTTCTAAAAAAGCAGTGCTGTTAAATGTCTCAGAATTGCTCAAGAAGATTCATATTTTGAGTCTTTTCTTTTTTTGTTTGCTTTCCCCTTTTTTTGTACAGCATATTTAGTATGGTTACAATGGGCGCAGTCTCAGGTTTTAACCTGCTAGTCACCTCAACCTTTCCTAAAATGCCTAAGTTTGTCCCACGGAGAACTGTTTTCTAAATGGGTGGTTGGCTCATCAGAAGGCAGGGCAGGTAACTCTTTATTGGCAAAAGTACAAGTTTATGCTTTTGTTTTTAACAGAAGAACTCCTTGAATAGAACCTAAGCCCCAAAGGACGTTTGCATGTATTTAAACTTAAGTGTCCTGTGAACACTCTTTCATTCTCTGCCTGTAGTTACTCAGACTCTCTGGCTTTGCCATGGGCTCGTAATGACTACTCAACTGAATTTTAGCCAAAATACTAATATGCAGTTTCTGCAGACTTACTTTTCAAATGCATTCTTGAAAATGAATAGTAAAGACAGGGTGATGCTCTTTGCCTAGGAGAAATCCTGCTCCCTTTAAGCACAGAAATGTAACCCCTCAGGGCCTGATTGTTCAATTCCCTTGGGTTTCTTTATGAATTTTGGTAATATAAAATGCCTGCAAATACAGTAAACATTGCCAACAGGGAATATTAGGGCATACGGAGCAGGTCAATAGAGTGGCTGAGAAAAGGGTGTGTGACTGAAAGCCTCAAGCTATTGGAAACAGAATGAAACAACAGTGTTTGCACAGCTCTAATTTTCTCCAAGATTGGGCAAGCAGGGTTTTTGCTTGCCTCAGAATACAGTTTCTTCCACAGAGGAGAAATAATAAAAAAAGGATTAAACTCAGTAACTTCATAAAGATATACGTGGAGGGGAAGAACACAAAACAAAAAAGCAGATTTGAATATCTCATTCTAATATCTAATTCCTAATGTTAGATGTCTAGTATATCTAATGCCAAACACAAAGGTGAGATTGGCTCAAGATTGAGGCATCTAACTCTTAGGTGTCCTCTCACCTCAGCTAGATACCTGAGATATAAGCTAATATTATCTATTAACTGCAATTAGATTAGATTGATGCATCTAAGAATAAGATTCATAGATATCAATGACAGGCAGCTAGGTAGCTGTTATGTTGTTACCAGTTACAAACACTGTGCAGATGTGGCGTGCCTATGTTGGACCCCTTCCAGAGAGTTAGGTTTTTCAAACAGGATTAGAGAGCAATAATGCTTTGTTCAGAATGACAGTCATATTCCAGACCTAATTGCTTAAGACAAGTCAAATTTTTCCTTTCAGGAAGAATAAGAGGAAGGAAATACATTCAATATTTTATGAAACAGTGTCGACCAAGGGTCTCCCAAATGATCACTTGCTTATTAAACTTCAAAATCTGTCTGATACTTCTTGATACAGACTTTATTTTTAAAAAATATTGTATGCAAACTCAAATACTGTTAGTGCATAAGATTGAAAGAAAATAATTTCAAAATATTGTATATTCATTGGTTATGATGCTCTCACGAGAGCTAAGAAATCTGAATATGTGATCTAAGCCAAGCAAAGTATGAGTTTGGATCTGTAATGAGTCTCTTAGGTACTGAGATTTTGTACTACCAGAAAGGACACTGTAAACACTTTCTTCTGTTGCGTCAGACTAGGTCTATGCTGACAATGACTACTAGCTTCATATCCACAGGTGATACACTAGTGCCAAAATTGAAAAAAAAAAAAGTAGGAGTTTAGATGGACAATGAGCATCCTATTTTCTGAATATTCCTTGATAACTTTCTACTGACATTCATATTACTAATTTATTATAGAAGTGGGATAAATTATCTAATACACTATTCATTATTTGGATTCTAATTTATCTTCTTTAAATACTATTCCCAGTAATTTCATGCATAAACAGCTGTATGGACTGGTAAGAATATACCGACTCTCCATTCTGGAAAGATTTTTCTTAACATTGTTACAGATCAGAAGATTTTTTTTTTTTTTTTTTTTTTTCTTAAAACAGCTGAAGTTTCATCCAAATGGACAAATGGGAGGAATATCTCCTGAGATGTGTAAAACTAGATCATATCAAGTACTAGAAAATATACTTTGAGCAACTATCATATATTGATAAATCAGATTTAGGTTTTTAGATTTTAGATTTGTAGGTTTAGATTAGATATACTAGTAAGTTCTCCCCAGCCTTGTTAATTTGCATGATTCTGTTGTTTAACATTTTATTTATACTACTGCCATTTGGAAAAGAGTTGACTTTTATAACAGCTGATACAACAGTTTTCTTAGGAGGGCACATTACTGTACTGTAGCAAGGTCCTAATACCAACGGTATGAGCTTTTGAACACCAATATAAACCAACACCAATATATTGATGATGAATATCTGTAAAACCAAATAACAAGTTAAAAAACCCAACAAAATACCAATATTAATGAAAATATGCTTCTTTTAAAAAAAAAAAAGGCGGGGGAGAAAATAGTATTTTGGAAATTGTACAAATTTCAATGACAATCTTTAGCTCTTTTGCTGTCTTAACAATGTGTTTTATTGGAATTTAGGAGCAGTAATAAACATAGAATAATAGAATCATAAAATCATTTAGGTTGGAAAAGACCTTTAAGATCATCAAGTCCAACCATTAACCTAGCACTGCCAAGTCCACCACTAAACCATGCCCCTAAGCACCACATCTACAGGTCTTTCAAATACCTCCAGGGATGGTGACTCAATCACTTCCCTGGGCAGCCTGTGCCAATGCTTTATAACCCTTTCCGTGAAGAAATTCTTCCTAATATCCAATCTAAACTTCCCCTGGCGCAACTTGAGGCCATTTCCTCTCATCCTATCATTTGTTACTCTGGAAAAGAGACTGACACCCACCTCGCTACAACCTCCTTTCAGGYAGTTGTAGGGAGTCATAAGGTCTCCCCTCAGCGTCCTTTTCTCCAGACTAAACAGTCCCAGTTCTCTAAGCTGCTCCTCATAAGACTTGTGCTCTAGACCCTTCACCAGCTTCGTTGCCCTTCTCTGGACACTCTTCAGCACCTCAATGTCTTCCTTGTAGTGAGGGGCCCAAAACTGAACACAGTATGAGAGGTGCAGCCTCACCAGTGCCAAGTACAGGGGGACAATCACTTCCCTAGTCCTGCTGGCCACACTATTTCTCATACAAGCCAGGATGCCATTGGCCTTCTTGGCCACCTGGGCACACTGCCGGCTCATATTCAGCCGGCTGTCAACCAGCACCCCCAGGTCCTTTTCCGCCACGCAGCTTTCCAGCCACTCTTCCCCAAGCCTGTAGCGTTGCATAGGGTTGTTGTGACCCAAGTGCAGGACCCGGCACTTGGCCTTGTTGAATCTCATGCAGTTGGCCTCAGCCCATCGATCCAATCTGTCCAGATCCCTCTGTAGAGCTTTCCTACCCTTGACCAGATCAACACACCTGCCCAACTTGGTGTCATCTGCAAACTTACTGAGGGTGCACTCRATCCCCTCATCCAGAYCATTGATAAAGATATTAAACAGAACTGGCTCCAATACTGAGCCCTGGGGAACATGACTTGTGACTGGCCACCAACTGGATTTAACTCCATTCACCACAACTCTYTGGGCTCAACTATCCAGMCAGTTTTTTACCCAGCGAAGAGTACGCCTGTCCAAGCCATGAGCAGCCAGTTTCTCCAGGAGAATGCTGTGGCAAATGGTGTCAAAGGCTTTAYTAAAAGCTAAATAACATCCACAGCCTTTCCTTCATCCACTAAGCGGGTCACCTTGTCCTAGAAGGAGATTGGGTTAGTCAAGCAGGACCTGCCTTTCATAAACCCATGCTGACTGGGCTTGATTGCCTGGTTGTCCTGTGTGTGCTGTGTGATGGCACTCAGGATGATCTGCTCCATAAYCTTCCCCRGCACYGAGGTCAGACTGACAGGCCTGTAGTTCCCTGGATCCTCCTTCCGGCCCTTCTTGTAGATGGGTGTCACATTTGCTAACCTCCAGTCAACTGGGACCTCCCTGGTTAGCCAGGACTGCTGTTAAAGGATTGAAAATGGCTTGGTGAGCACTTCTGCCAGCTCCTTCAGTACTCTTGGGTGGATCCCATCTGGCCCCATAGACTTGGGTGTGTCTAAGTGCTGTAGCAGGTTGCTAACCATTTCCCCTTGGATTATGGGGGCTTCATTCTGCTCCCCGTCCCTGTCTTCCAGCTCAGGGAGCTGGTACCTCAAGAGCAACTGGTCTTACCATTAAAGACTGAGGCAAAGAAGGCATTAAGTAACTCAGTCTTCTCCTCATCCTTTGTCACTATGTTTTCCCCCACATCCAATAAAGGAGGGAAATTCTTCTTAGCCCTCCTTTTGTTGTTAATGTATTTATAGAAATGTTTTTTATTGTCTTTTATGGCAGTATCCAGATTAAGTTCTAGTTGGGCTTTGGCCCCTCTAATTTTCTCACTGCATAACCTCACAACATCTTTGTAGTCCTCCTGAGTTACCTGCCCCTTCTTCCAAAGGTCATAAACTCTCCTTTTTTTCCTGACTTCCAGCCAAAGCTCTCTGTTCAGCCAGGCCGGTCTTCTTCCCCACTGGCTCGTCTTTCGGCACATAGGGACGGCCTGCTCCTGTGCCTTTAAGATTTCCTTCTTGAAGAATGTCCAGGCTTCCTGGACTCCTTTGCCCTTCAGGCCTGCTTCCCAAGGGACTCTGTCAACCAGGCACTATCTCCACCTGACAAATATTCAACCAATTAGAGCTAGGCTTAATATGACTAAGGTCAAGTGGCACCATGTCACTAGAAGATTTGGGGTTTAAAAGAAAGAGACAACGATCCTGATTTCTTGGCTCCCTGCTTATTGTCATGTTATCTGTTAATGTTACAATGTATTACACTGACTAAATGAGCCTTGTGATGTACCGTTCAGAATGGAGCTGTATTTTGAGATCTATTTCTCACATTTCCATTGTGAGAAATTGAGCACAAATATTATTAAGACATACAGGAACCAAGTGCTAAAATCCAAACTCTTGCTAATCATAAGCTTATGAATCTTTAAGCAAAAATATGTAAGAAGAATAATCATAGATATGACTTTACTGTACATTAAATGTGAACATCAGCTCTTGTTCAAGCCCAGGTTCACTTTATGTGGTCATGACAGGGTTGCAAGCTATGGACAGTTATTGTATTTTAGGTGAACTGTGGAGCAGAAGGAAATGTCTTGGCCAAATGTTTTGGCACAGTCTGCTCACCCATGCATACTGTTAGCATCTCACTGACCTCCATAGCATGCTCATGTGGACAACAATGAGCAACCCAAGCTATATCTGCCTTTATAACAGTTTGGGCAGTATGATGGCAAGCTACAGAGATGCTGCAGCCAGCAGTGGCTTTATGTTGAGTTGACCTGAGGGGCAGACTGGGATCAAGCCCATTTCCTGGCCTTTGCTCCTAGCCAAGTTCTCAGTAACAAAAGCAAGACAAACAAAAACCCAAACAAATCCAAACAAAAAGACTGAAAGGTAGTGATGCCATATTTTGCACTAAGCATACATTTAATCTCATTAGAAAATATGTAGAACTGAAACTCTCTCTTTGTGCAAGATATTCTAGTTTTGAACTATGTTAATGAGAACTTTTCCTGTTGTACTGTGAGTAATGTAATTTAAAGATTTTATGTTAAACGTCTCAGAGTGTAAGACATTTAGGACAGATATCTTCATGTTATATTTAGTTCTAATTTACTTATTGTGCAGCAGAGTATTTACTTATGATAACATTTAAGGTCTAAGTTAGTGGAAACTTTGATTATATTCAAGCGAACTAGTGTGTCAGCATATCAATACAGCTACCTGCAACAGAAGATGATGCTTCGGATAATACTTTCTAACTCTAAGTTGGTAGAAGCACAAAAAGTTAATCATCGCTGTTGTGCCTGTTTGTGCATAAAGGTGTGTGTGTGTATGAAGTTTATTGCAATAGAAAAATTCAATTAATTCAGTGCCATATTAACAACTTGATGTACTGAAATTAACACTTACATCATAGATTTTCTTTCTGCTTTTAAGAGCACCTACACCCCTGTATATAACATTTTTTTAAAAATTACAATCCAAACTTAAGCAATTAGAAATGTTTCTTCACAATTAATAGCTTGAGTCCTTCATATGCATTATGATACAGCCTATGTAATACAAACACATACTTTTCTTTCCTCCCACAGGGTCCCTTATTCAGTATCCAAGATGTATGGAGTTCGGTTACCAAGCAGTTTTTGCAAAATATTTTGTATCTATTCAACCTTTCTTTTTTCTGCACACTAATTAAATGTTGCTCCAAAGACAGAATTATTTATCTTCTTGCGAGCTTTTCCTCTGGGGAATGTGAGTGTATCATAAACATTAATTTATTTATTTTTTCGGCATCCCTGAGAGATGGAGTGGTATTATTTTACAGGTGATGAACAGAGACATAGAGAAATTAAAGCAAAAGTTTTCCATTTATTTTATCTTTCTGTGTGAAATGCCTTTGGACTATTTGGTTTTGAGCTCTAGGCTTATCCTTTCTGCAAATCACACTCAAGTCAGACAATGAGAAGCTAAGGAAGATGTATTTATAAGCCATATGTGACCTTCAGTGAAGAAAGCCAACTACATACTGGACTGTGTTAGCAATAGCAGCCAGTAGATCCAAGGAGGTCCAGGAAGAGCCTTACCCTATATGCAACACTCGTGAAGCTACACCTGAAGTTCTGGATCCGCATTTGGACTCTCCAGTACAAGACAGATATTGACACACTAGAATCTGCCCGGCAGAGGCCACTGAGACAGTCAGGTCGCTGGAGGACATGGCTTACAAGTAGAATCTGGGTGCGATCACTCCTAGAAAATAAATCTAAGGGGCGATCTTATTGCTGTTTCCAACTATCCATGGAAAAGGTATAGAGCAGACGGAGCCAGACCACGTCTTGTCAGAACACATCAAAATAGTGGGATAACTCAAGCTGAAAATGGAGAATTCTGGTAACGTGATATAGTTGTCTCTTTTGCACTTAGATTCCGTGAGAAATTCAACTGTTTTAACTAAGAATTACTAACCTGTTGTTCATTATTTCCACCAGCAAACTTCTTCCACAACCCCCGTGGAGAACTGTGCAAATGGACTGTGGACTGTGCAGATAATAGAATTAATCTTCATGTCTACTTCAAGCCCCTCTTTTATAGTGAGAAAGGCAGAGTCCCACTTAGTATCACTACATACTGATTTTAATGACAAATGCTGTTGTAGAGTGTATTTACAGATAGTAAGTATACCCTTGCTTGAGTAATATTAACTCAAGTATTTCTTAATACACTCATATTTGTTTTTACAAATTTGATATAGGTATAGGTATAGGTATAGATATAGGTGTAGATATAGATATAGATATAGATATAGATATAGATATAGATATAGCCTTTGGGTGTGTTTCCTGACAACAGGAAAAAACTAACTGAAATGTAAGTAATCAACACATAAGAGAGATTGTTGGACTAATCAGTTCTGATAAAATACTTTTATACTGAACTTTACCAGTTATTTGGAAACCGATTTTTTACCTTTTGTTTAGTATCCAACTCTTGCTATCCAGCTCATACAATTTGGGATATAGTCTCAGCCTATAGCTCTTCCAGCTGCACTTCTTTCAGGAAAAGCAATTGCTGCCCCCGGACTTCATTCTGCCCTAGTTGCCTACCACTACTCCCTGTCAGATCTGCCCATTAAGGTCCTTGTTTAAGCTCTTTGTGACCTTTTTCAGGAAAAACAAACCAAAGTTGATTTAAGCAGTTTAAATAGCAGGTATTTGCCAACTGAACTGAAATGGTATACGGAGCGATCACGCAGCTAACAAATCAGAAAGGTGATGAGCATTCCTGGGGACTGGAGATAAGCAGCTGGGGGCGGGAAGCTGCTGAACAAGCTCCTTCCATTCACACAGCTGCAGCTGGACCAGTTTTACCTTCTTTGACATTCTGCCTACTTGTTTTATCTAGAACTTCCAATGGGGCTTTGCTATGCCTTGAGCTGTGTGGAAGATATTCAGTAAAGATGATGAAGGTTGTCCTGGTTTTGGCTGGGATAAAGTTAGTTTTCTTCCTAGTAGCTGGTACAGTTCTGTGTTTTGGATTTAGTATGAGAATAGGGTTGATAACACACTGATGTTCTAGTTGTTGCTAAGTAGTGTTTACACTAGTCAAGAACTTTTCGGCTTCCCATGCTCTGCCAGGTGCACAACAAGCTGGGAGGGAGCATAGCTGGGACAGCTAACCTAGCTGTCCAACAGGGTATTCCATACCATATGATGTCATGC
Source organism: Phoebastria nigripes (assembly GCA_035582835.1). Taxonomy (NCBI): domain Eukaryota; kingdom Metazoa; phylum Chordata; class Aves; order Procellariiformes; family Diomedeidae; genus Phoebastria; species Phoebastria nigripes. Next base: position 87,941 of record JAYKAV010000354.1, on the reverse strand, counting down.
TCAGTATATAAACTGGGGGGAGTTGGCCGGGGAGCAGTGACCGCTGCTCAGGGACTGGCTGGGCATCAGTCAGCGGGTGGTGAGCAACTGCATTGTGCATCACTTATTTTGTGTATTCTGTCATTATCATTATTATTATTATTATGATTTTCCCTTCCTTTTCTGTTCTATTAAACTGTCTTCATCTCAATCCACAAATTTTACTTTTTTTTTTTTCGATTCTCTTCCCCCATCCCACTGGGGGTGGGGTGGACTGAGCGAGCGGCTGTRTGGTGTTTGGCTGCCTGCCAGGTTAAACCACAACAAGGTATACCAAAAATCAAGTCCATAGAAATATTACAGTGAGAGCTTTATGGACTAATCTCAAACCTCTTGAAGTAAGAGCAAAACTCCCATTACCTCAGTGGCTGGCTAATCAGTAGACCTCAAATTCCTGTAGTAAAAGAGCAGGTCTTTCATCATGGATATAATATAAAACAATGTTTATGTGTCATTAGATTGGCTTCATAAGAGTTATTTGTGACTGCTGTCTTCAAACCTATTTATTATTAACATTACACAGGGTGAAATTCATGGCACTGTATTAGAAAGAGAACACAAGATTTATGGAGCACACAGAAAAATGCCTGTCTTTTAACTTTTACATATCCATCGTCTTGACTTTTACTTCAGTGTAATTTCAGAAGAACAGTCTCAGGTATTATAAGCATGTGCAATTTCTTTCATGTAAGATTAGTTCAAATAGATTGCTTATACGTTAACCTTCATCTTTTTTTATTCTATAGCTGGATGGTTAATACGGCTAGTATGTTTTTGAAGAAAACAGCTTTTATGGGGTGTAGGAATTATTTGGATGGCATCACAGATTTCTGATGCCAAGGCCTGAAAAATATTATTCCAAAGGCAGCATCTGGCTTCTTGGCACATCTAGTCTGTAGTTTCTCAGTGCCTCTAGGTCTGTTGTATGGTTGGTCACATTTGAATGCTAATTTTAGTTCCTAACTTCTCAGAATAAAATAGACTTTTGACATTTTGTAAAAAGTGTGTGTAAGCACATATATAGTGAACAACTTGTACTGTTTCTGCAAAGAATCGTTAATTCTCTACATCAATATGTGTGTTGATTACCTGCCTTCACACTTATGTGAATATCTGTACACATGATAAAATACATACCTAAATAATTATAGGAGGAACTTTTTTTTTTCACCTGTTCAAACCATTATCATGTTACACTGAAGTCATCAGGCACTAGCTTTATTTCTTCATCCTTACCAAAATTAATATTTTGCAAGTAATCACAGTAGTTTCCCACATTCTTTAACATCTATAGAAAAAAGCTTTAGTTCATAGTAAAGACCCAATTTTGCTCGTGAATACGAGCTGGATCATTTCTCATGTTTCAACTTTTTCTTCCCCACCCTCCTTGCTTCTTAACATTCACTTCTCTGATCTGTTCGCAAAAAACATCTACACAAATCACTTTTGTCTTTTGTCATTATTTCATCATAGCCAAACTGTTCCCCTTCTTTTCCTCTGTTTTCTTCACCACAAGTCTGTCCTCATTCCCAAGATCTTACATCTTTCCTGCCTGCATTAGATTTCTCGCTGTTCTTTATTCACCCTGACTCTAGCAATCACTTCTTCCCCTTTACTTCAGTTCTGTTTTAGTCTGAAGCTTGACCAAAGGATCTATAGCACCTAAGAAAAATAAATTCTTAGAATAGTAGAAGTATTATTCTTGGAATAATATTTCTACTATTATTAGAATTATTCTTAGAAATGTAGAAGTGAATCTTTAAATAATATATTCAGTCTACTCCATCAAATCCTTAATAATCTCCCTTTTCTTTGGAGTTCAAAGCACCATGTATCAGCATGGTGGTAGCTAAGACATCTAGGACAACTAAGGCTGGTGGTAGAAATTTTATTTACTGATTTGCAGAAACATGAAACAGTAGGTTTATGTGAACTTACACAGAAATTTAAGATTTAATTGTTTCAATTGATTTTCTTTTTCTTAAGGATTTCTTTAAGATCTATATCTTTAAGAATCTTAGTCTTTCATACTGACAGCAGAAAAACACTTCAGCTTGTGAGTCAACATATGCTGTTTTATCACTTGCCTTTAAAGGAATCGAGAAGGGGTGGGATTTCCTAATAATGGGACATGTCACATTCAGCCTCCAAGTTTTAAAATTCCCATAAGGCATTTTAAATTCATTCCAAAATCCAGTCCTTGACATAGAATTCAAATCTTCATAATTCTGTCGCTTTCCAGGGAATATGGACTTGAATGTTTTTTAATGGTATTACGGTAATGTATTTCAGAGCACTGACTTTAAGGGAATTAACTTTGTCACCTTGTAATTGGCAGAACTGGGACAGTTAGCTAAAGCCCAAGCAGATACTGTTCATTTTATCATCAAGGGCCCTGTCGCTGATATAATGTTTTATATATTATATATGACAGTTTTACATCTGCTAAACATCTTTTCACACCAGACTTTTTTCACTTTTGTGTTAGAACTAGTGGAAAATTATACTGAACTAAAATGATCTCCTTTATGATGYCGTATACAAATGCATATATTAACTGGCACATATGAGTTGGAAAGATTTTTTTGGTGCAATTTCCCAGAAAAAAAAAGAAAGAACAGCGTACTCAGACACACTTACAGTATTGAAAGCAGTTTGATGCAGAACATTCTATTTTTCATACTTTTTTTTTTTTTTTATTTTACCCTAGAGCTTTTCCTGATGAAATAAGGTAGTTCAGTCATTTTTTTTCTTTTTTTTTTTTTTTTTTTTTTTTTTTTTTTTTTTTTTTTTTTTTCTGTTATTAATTTTATCTGCACTGGAAAACAGTCTTAGAATAAATGTGCTAGACCTCTGAATGCATTCAGGTTGAAGATACTTTAAGTCACCCTGGTCAAGAGTGGTTTAAATGACATCTTTGATGTTATGGAATTTAGAAATGATGTCAAATCAGCTCTACTAAATGATGAACAACTTGCAGCCAGTCTGCAGGGAACTCCCTGACAGTAAAATATAATCATGATGAGACTTAATTTATTTGTCATAAAAATTACAGTCAACTCCAACTAGGACAGAAGTGTTTTGTCTGCAAAGTTAAGCAAAAAACATTTCCTGCAAAAAAAACAACAAACTTTCTTATTCCTTCAGCTATGTTCTGGATGGCTGTAATTCCCTCATTCCAGGGTCACAGAATTGATTAAGAATATCAATACATATTGTTTAAAGTATTATATCTCTTATTAAGGTTTTATATCTCCCTTTTTAACTGGCAGGCGAACCAAGACCAAGAGAAGTTAACTGAAGTATTCACAGCCAGAGAGAGCTCTTGAGGGGTCACAAATACTGGGTATATCAGTGGAAACTTAGTTACCCCTCCTAAAGTATATACACTCTTAAATAAATCATAATGAAATTTGGTCCTTGCTGATGGCATGTAGCTCCTCAGACTATATTATGTTTCAACATAGGAGTGTAGATGCTGAAGGTACTGATTCAGAATGCCAGCAATACACAAATACACGCGACTCAAAGGTGGTGACTGATGAAATGTTGGCTTTCTAATTATTTTTCTTGTCATTAGGTTCTTCAGTTCTACCCAAGCCTCCCTTTAGGTAACAAAATTAAGCATCCTGACTTTTAATTTTTTTTTTTTCCTTTCTATTCTGTGCTAGAAGAAAACACATTTTATTAAATAAAATATAACAACTCTTAAAGCAAAAATTGAGCACTGCCAGCATTAACTCATCTAACAGTCAGATGATGAGGGCTCTTTCTTAGGTAAGGGTTTATGTCTTTGATCTTGTCAGCATCTGAGTCTTCCCCCATATCTTAGGTTATTGTTCCATCTGCTAGGTTGTTGACTGATCTTAATCAGAAAGGGATTGAATAGGTCCCACTGTTTTAATCTCACCTGATGGTCAGCTGCAGTCTTCTGTGAAGCCACTCAGTTCTGACCTAGGGTATCCAGCTTTTCCACCTTCTATCTCTTTGCAGGATAAGGCACCCTTCCCCAGCCAATGTATTTAAGTTTAGTGCAAGGACCCCTGCAGAACAGAAAGCAGTTTTGTAGTACATTTTGATTGTACAAACCTCAGAATCAATTAAAGAGTGCAAAATTTATTGCAGATTATACCTTCCTAATTAATCAATGACCAGTACGTGAAGCTTGAATTAGGGCTGAACAGAATGACACAGCGTTTTGTCCACAGTATAGAAACAACCACTAACCTTCATTTTCTCATATAAAACCAGGGACCTAACGCCAGGAAGAAGTTCATAATCTCAAATACAGATAGGTTAGTTTTTGTCTGGCTAATTTCCTCAGTGTCCAAAATCCTTCTCTTTTCATTTGCATCTCAGTTACACCTAGTTAACTTCTTGCTAGTTGGTTTCTGGAGATCCAAAAGCCAAAGTAGTAAGTGAGGTTTCTTTGAGGTAGTACAGGTAACACAAGAATAAGGCCTTATAATACCTACTTATTTTCTTAAATCTGAACCATGATGTCACAATGAAAACAAATCCAACTTCCATGTCAGCTCAAATCAACAGGAGTGTTCATGTTGATTGTACTGGAGTTTGACTTAAACCTATGAACAACAAAGCAGCTACCAAAATCTCTTTCTACCTTTTGTCTTGCCAAATCACTATGGGAAAAATAGTTTATTCAGAGAAGAACCTTTTCTTTGGAGTAATATAGAGTGCTCTTTTCCAAATGGCCATATGTTTTCCGTATGAAACTACACATTTTCATCAATAAACCAGTAGCGCATGAGGAAACAAATAACAGAAAGATGCCTATGTTATATGTTATTAGGAGGTGTTTAAAGTGCAAACTGACAGAACAAATGTTTTGTGGATAGAAAGAAAAAAACAAGGTTTTCTCTATCACATCTTATAGGCACTGCATAAATCACAATTTACTACTTCTGGATAATTGTTCCTAGATTTTTGTAAACTTATGGCAGATGTGTTCATGAAAAATTATGCCTGTCACAGAAAATTTGGAAAGAGTCCTAGGCTGCCCAATTATGCAAGAGTTATAGCTCTTGTAAGGGACACCTACTGTTTTAAAGGGGAAAGTGGGAATTATAAATTTTCCACAAAGGAAGTTCTGTCTGGAAGATTTAATGGAGCTGGAACTTGAACAAAAGATGTTCAGTTAGTTTTTTTTATTTTGTTTTGTTCTTTTCTGACACCCATTTTGTCAACAACAATTAATATTAAGTGCTGCAGTGGTTTGAATCCAAGCATAGGCATTTTATTCACACTTGCTGCTTAATGTATGCTATGTATAGAAGAAACACAGTGAAAAAACAGGCATATTGCCAACTGTTTGTTTTTTTTTTTCCTCTTGAAGGAATTCTTTGATACTCTGGGTGCATGCTGTTTGTATATTGTATTTGTATATTCCTTTAATTACCTAGTCAATATAAATTATAAAATACAAATAACTTATAAAGAACTTCATTCATTACAGAGTATTTTTTGTCTAAGTGATTCGTAGAGTCAAAGGCCAGAAGTACCAATTATGTACACTTAATTTGAGCTTGGCTATTGTACACCCACAAATTTCTGCTGCAGGCTTATATCTGGACCTGTGTGTAAGATGGAAGTTCCATTTTATAAGAATTCGTGAGATTTCAGGCACGTGTTCTGTCTGGGAAAAAAAGGAAAAAAAATAACAGCACCAAAAATTACTTTTTCACAATAGAAAATTCAGTTTAAAAATAAAAAAGAAAGATAAAAAAGAAAGAAAGAAAGAGAGAGAGAAAGGAAGGAAAGAAGGAAGGAAGGAAGGAAGGAAGGAAGGATGGACTTGCAAGTAAGCACTGATTTACTACTGCAAGTCTTATTCTTCAACAGGCATCTGCTTCAATGAGAATAAGCAGGTCTCCTTTTGGCATAATAGCGTGTAGGAAGAGAATAATTCAGGAAGTGAAATATGTGTGTTCTGCAATACAGTCATTCAGGAATTGAACTATGTGTATTTTGCAATGGTAGAACCACACAGGGTTTTCTACTAATTCCCTTAAAATACTCTATTGGCCAAGATATGCTTAAGACTGGGAAATGACAGCTAATAGCAGTTAATTGTGCAGAAACTTTTTTTAAAAGAAAATCCAATTTTAACTAGATAAAGAGGTCTGGCTGGATCATTAAAAGAATGTGTACAGTGTCTTTGGTTGTAAAACATTAAGGAAAACACCAAGGAAAACATCTAGAGGCCAAAGGTATTACAGAGAAATAGGACCACAAAGTAGAGTATCTCTCCCTAAATGCATGTACTACTGGAATTACTGGACATCTTGATGTCATACCATAAAATTACAAGTGAGAAGGTTACTAGAAAACTAGTAACCATTATTTTGCATCAAAGTGTTGTCACATGACATATGCAAACTTAGTAGTTATTTTTTCCTCTACTATAACATTTGAAAGGTAGTAAACCTATTAATCTAGAAGTGTTGGCGATTTTTTTATAAAGAACTTTGAAATAAACAAACCCACCCTGTGTGATTGATTATATGAATGAATGCATATTCTATTTGACTAATTATTGAAAAAAAGGACTTTTTAAGTATAAAAGCCCCCCCCCCCAAAAAAAGGGGGGGGGGAGGAAGGAAAGAAAGATTTGAATCCTATGTCCCAATCCAACTTTCCTTCAAATAAATATGAATCTTTGCTTTGGTTTGAAAAGAAGCTGTAGTCTGGCCAAAATGAGCTCCAGATCCTAATTCTCAAGAACAGTATGTGAAAACTTTCTGAGAAGTTCTAGTCTACAAGTTATGGTTGGCCGCTTGCTAGTTCAATGTATATTCTAAGGCTTGTATCAGTTGTAAATGCATTAGTATTATATTGCAAATATATAGCATGTAATTTATTTAACTAGTGACTTACTGTAAATTATTTTAATTTTTACTATATTAATTCTTATTATATATTTGGTTGCCAACAGTACAAATGGGTCTCTGGACACATTCATACATTTCTTTCACAAGAATCAGCATTCTAAATATGCATTTACTGGAGTATTGATAGTACCGTAAACTCAGTGTTCTGTATTTTTGTCAATACTCTAAATGCATTGTAATTACAGAGGTATCATAAAGATTATAGAAAATTTAGTTTGCCTGAAAATGGAAATTTTCAAAGTTCTTAATGACAGCCACTGCTTACCTAATGCATAGTGTTCCATGTAACTTAATAATTTTTGTTACCAGTTAAGCTGCTTATAAATTAACATTTTCTGAATGAATATTATGTGAATTTTACTTGACTTTTCTGTATTTCTTTAGATGCATCACAAGTGTTTCCAATTAAGTAATGGAATGACATTTAAAAAAAATCTAATTTACATTATAGACTGTCTAAAAGGAAAAGGTAATTCATCTGCCTGAAAAGTGAGATAAAGAACTGACATTTCATCAGCACTTTTTATGAATATTTAAGATGTACAAGGAAACACATTTTGAAAGGAAGAGAGAAGTGATATTAGAGAGGGGAAAAAAGGGAGAAAGAGAGAGGAAGAGAGAAAGTCATGGAAGAAGTTATGAGATACAGTATGCAGTTGGTGGTATTCTTACAGTTACATTGCAATTTGATAATTACTTCAAAAGAAATTGTAAAAAGTAAATTAAAAGTAAAAAAAAAAAAAACTTAATTCTACTTAAGTTTATACATACCCATTTAAGCACTGTGCTGGTTTTGGCTGGGATAGAGTTAATTTTCTTTGTAGTAGCTAGTATGGGGTTATGTTTTGGATTTGGGCTGGAAACAGTGTTGATAATACAGGGATGTTTTTGTTATTGCTGCACAGTGCTTACACAGAATTGAGGCCTTTTCTGCTTCTCACCCCACCCCACCAGCGAGTAGGCTGGGGGTGCACAAGAATCTGGGAGGGGACACAGTTGAGACAGCCGACCCCAACTGACCAAAGGGATATTCTATACCATATGACGTTGTGCTCAGCAATAAAAAAGCTGGAGGAAGAAGAAGGAAAGTGGAGGGACATTCGGAGTGATGGCATTTGTCTTCCCAAGTAACCGTTACGCGTGATGGAGCCCTGCTTTCCTGGAGATGGCTGAACACCTGCCTGTCAATGGGAAGTAGTGAATGAATTCCTTGGTTTGCTTTGCTTGCATGTGTGGCTTTTGCTTTACCTATTAAAATGTCTTATCTCAACCCATGAGTTTCCTCACTTTTACTCTTCTGATTCTCTCCCCCATCCCATTGTGGGGGAGTGAGCGAGCGGCTGTGTAGTGCTTAGTTGCCAGCTGGGGTTAAACCACAACGAGCACCTACATACAAAATATAGGAGTTTCTAGTATTCATAAAACTCTTACCCATTTTCACTGAACTATGTAGCAGTTTAACATCTCTGGACAGCTAGGTGTCTAACAGTGAGAATGCAGAAAAATGGCTAAATATTGAGTAAGTTGAGTTACCATCCAACCTGCAGGCCAGTAGGCATGCTATGTATCCTCTGAATAACCTCAGCCAAGAGACCATAAAAGTAGTGTGATGGTATCTCTCTAATGCTTCCTAATGCCTTGCAACTGCACAGTTCACCAAATGTATAGGACCCAGACTTAGCTGTATTACCCAATTCTGAGCAGATTTGAACTTGGATTTCAGAAAAGCAGAAAAATATTCTACCTCTTCAGCTATGGAATATATTAATGTAGGCGTCTTGCAGTTTCTTCTTTTGAACCTGTTCTAAAATGGAACAGAGAATACATGATTCTGCATTTTAATTCTTAGACTGGAATACACTGGAATACATGATTCTGTATTTTAATTCTTAGAATGCACACCTAAAAGGAGTGTGGGACTATCTGGCCTGAATTTATTGTTTCAAGAACAGTTTATGTATTATTTAAAGACTGGGGTTTTTTTGGTTTTTGGCTTTTGTTTTTTTGATCAGGGAAGGTGTAATCTAAAAAGTTGAAATAACATTTGGGATGTTTACACTTTAGTTCCTGCTCCAATAATTATTAAAATATTTATACAAACGAGAACAGTTTCTGCAAGAAAAAGATTGGGAGAACTTCACTCAGAATACCACATAGCTCAGTATTTGAATACTGAGTGATAGGAAATGAAATAAAATCAATCAGATCGAAAACCTTATCTTGTCTCAAAAAATGATTAACCTTCTGGAATTTAAAAGGGATTGTGCAATGCCTTCAGTGAGAAAGAAAGATCTAATCTAGTTTAGGTGCTTTAGGATAAGAATAACATTTGGAATTCCAAATATAAAATGTATTTAAGGCATACCTCTCTAGATGTTGTCCTCAGCTTTTATACCGTCATCACTTCACTGTTACTTTCTTCACTGTGCTGGTTTCTGTAAATCATATTGCAAGACACTTAAACTTTTACAGTGACACAATATCCTAAGAGGTAGGCATTGCAATGACAACTTCACATATGTAAAAATACCCAGAATAAGCCAAGAAATTTATGGTTTATTTATTAAGCCTCACTATGCGAGTTCAGATTAATATGTATATACTTGATTCTATTTCATAGAATCATAGAATATCTCAAGTTGGAAGGGACCCATAAGGATCATCGAGTCCAACTCCCTGCTCCTTGCAGAACTACCTAAAACTAACCCATATGACTAGTGACCACCTCCCTGGGGAGCCTGTTCCAGGGACTGACCACCCTCTCAGTGAAGAACCTTTTCCTAATGTCCAACCTGAACTTCCCCTGATGCAGCTTCATTCCATTTCCTCATCTCCTAAATTTAAACTAGTGTCTGATCTGTAACTGGCATAGACTATTAACATCTATTCATGATYTGAAAATCACTTACTTTTGAAAAAGTAAGAGAGTTGTTTACTCCTATTTCWTTCTTACTACACTAACAGAAGTCAGCAGTGATGTGAATAGTGATGGTTAGCCATACAAAAATACTTTGTTGGCGAGTAAGCTACTCTTGATATCCATAGCACTGACATGATATTTTAGTCTGAGTCAAGGTCACCTCGAGGTTGCTTTCAGTTGTTTTTGTCTGAGAGACTTAACTGTAATTTCGGGGAAATCATGAAACTGGAGATGAGAACATAAAAATAATGGGCATGTTTTGTACCTAGCTCCCCCCCTCCCCCCCCTCCCCCTTTTTTTTTCTCTTCTCCTTCCTATTCTTTTGAAAGTCATTCTCAAAACATCCACTGATTTCAGTACCAACAGGTAAGAATACACTAAGAACAACAGAAGGCAGTGTCATTCTATGCCTGCCTTGCAGACTGTGTCTGCAATCTATAAAAAACATACATTATTCTTCTAAGTAGAGATATGTAAAGGACAAAACAGAAATCAATTGGTTTTCAAAATCTAAATGGCATAGACAATTTCAAGACACTCTTCAAGAACACATATGGGTACTTATTAAGTTTCCAAAGGCTATGTCATGAGAAGATAGTTAAAATTTTTGTAATACATGGGAGCATACTTAAAGCCATGTGTCACTTTTGGAGACTTTTGGAGACTGCAGAAAGCCATATAAATAGAAAATGTTCTCTTAGCATAAATATGCAAGCTGTTTATAGTGAAAGTAGTAGTATAATAAATGGATATCTGAAATAAAGCTGAAAACATTTGATGGAGGATTTTGAATTCTTAATTATTCATCATCAAAGTTATAATAATTCTTTGGTGAATCCTGTTGGTGTTTGACATGTTCTTTTTCTGTCTATTATTCTATAATATTATAGATATGTTTTTATAGAAACAGTTTATTCATAAGAGTCCTCTCTTGTATCTTATGTCTAGCAAGGGCAATTATAATCATAGTCGTCTTATATGGTGCAGTCTTAAATTTCTTTCTGCAATTCATTTTCAGTAATTTGTAATTAACTCCGGGGTGCTATTTAAGAAGATGACCAGTTGTGAATACTTCCACATATGGAGAATGCATACTATTAATCAATGCATTAAATGTAGTCAAATGTTTGATTATATTCACTGTAAAAGTGTAGTCTACCTTATTTTATGCTGTAAATACAGTTAATATTAAACCTACTTTGGCAACAATGGATTTTATGTCCGCTTTCAGATTTCTTTTAAATTAATTTAAGATGATGTATGCATCTTCATGGTCCACTCTGAGAAAAAAATAGTGAAAATAGGTTTTGAAGAAAAACTTAAGTGGGGCTGCCAAAACTGAAGAAAAGCTAGCAGTCTTTAAGAACTACAGCTATCTAAAGATGTGAGATAATTTATAGCACAGCTGGTTGTGGATGTGCAGAGAATTTTCTTAACTGGTCAAGATCAGGAGCTGGGAGTTCAAGAATAAGATAAACCCAAAGTTCCACTTCAAGATATGTTTTCAGAAAGGAAGCCCCTTGCCAATATCTTCACAGTGTTCCGGTTGGAGAATTCTTGTCCTTAAGCACATTCAGAAGCAAGATCACCAACCCAAGAAGACGATTTATTAAATCAGTATCTTTCAAGGCTATGACATTTCTTCCTCCTATATATCAAATTTCTTTGAAAACATTGCTATAAATCATAGTAATTCTTCTACGATAAGGGGATCAGTGACATTTACTGTCACCAAAGAATGTGGACCAACTATCTGTCTTTGATTTTAAGCAGCTATTTTGCAATTGCTAATTAAAGTTTGTCCCACAGCTGTTCAACCTTTTTGGCTTAAATAATGAGTAATATATTAATTTGCATTCTTTTAGTGATCTATTCCAAATTCCCATTCTATCACATTGCTAAATTACTATTATTTCTAGATATAGACTTCCTTCCCCTTCCTCCTCCTCTTATTCTGATTTGTCAGTCTAAAGTTAGGTAAGTTTTAAAATTTGCACTGCTCTTGCAGACATTCAAACTACTCTTAAGTCAGATAAGAAGCTAGCAACCATGACTGTTAAAGAATTTGAAGGAGATAGACCTTTTCTTAGTTAGTTCTGCATTAGTAAAGATGACATATGTATGGCAGCATAGTCTTTCAACTGAGACAGCGGTTCTGAATTTATCCAACCTTTAAAACGTTACTTACTTGATATTAAAGTGAACATGTTTTATCTGATAAAACTGAAATGTAAAAAGTATTGATGCAACAAATTTAAACAGGCTATAAGAAACCATAGCAAGGTGTGGTTCAATCATATTCCCTCTTCCTAAAGGCCAGGACAGAGAAATCCAACTAATGTTTGTGTGTGAATAAGCAACATGCTCACCTGGATGTGTATGTGGAACTAATTTATTACATTAAATACATATATCCCAATAATCTGACTCCAAATAAGGTTGATGATTCTTACACTTGTTCTGGGAAGCCTGCCTTTGGGAATAACAGGATGTTTCCTGTACTACCTACTATTCATAAGATGAATAAGCAGTCTGTGCTTATTCCATGCAGTGTCAATATACATAGTGTATTTTTTAACAGATATATCTTTTTTGTGTTTCTGGTATAAAAAATAAGATACAGTTTTTACATCATTTCAGGTAGAAAACACAGATAATTGGTCAAATGAAGTAGTGAGTTTATCATACAACTCTGGTTCATTTTTGATTTGACTTTTAACAGTCAAAAATTTTAAGATAAAAAGTAAGATAAATTGAAAAAAAGTTTACTTTTTGTTTGTTTGTACAGGAAGGCAGCATATTTATCACTAAAATAAGGTGTTAATTTACTGGCGGTAAGTGGCTATAGGTTTTTATATAGTCCCCTGTGCTAAAACAGTCTATTCTAAAATTTTACAATGCGAAATAGAGCGATCAGAACAGAATTTGTCATAGAATCATAGAGTAGTTTGGCTTGGAAGGGACCTTTAAAGGTCATCTAGTCTACACCCCTGCAATAAGCAGGGACATCTTCAACTAGATTAGGTTACTCAGAGCCTCATCCTTGGAACATCCCAAATTAATAGTAACAGTAACAGTAACAGTAACAACAACAACAACAACAACAACAGAATAAAACATTTGTAAATGCTGGATCAATGTATAACGGAGCAATTAGATTATGGTCAGATTTTAGTATAAGTCACCTGGAGTAACAATTGCATTCATGCTAAATGAACCTTTCTAATCAATGCTAATGCTGCTCAGTTAACATGTTTGTGTTCATCCTAAATTGGTCTGGCTAGAGCACATACATAAGACTGTTTATGTAAGTGCAGGTATGTGTGTGCGTGCAAGAAATAGCTCGTATTAGACTCCGTTTATCAGAAACAGTCTTCAACAGTCCTCCTTCATGGCATCCCCCTCATTATCAGCAGTCTTTTTTTTTTTTTTTTTGTGTGTGTGTGTGTGCAAAATAATAATGCACCACTGAAAGCATGAAAATCAACATGAGAGTTATTAAAACACAATAAATTATCTTTGTTTTTTCTGTACTGGCTGTCAGTGATGCACTTCTGGATAGTTTGAAAAAAGTGATGAGAATAGTTAAAGTAATGACTCACTTTAAGCTTAAATACACATCCTGCTAGCTCAGAAATTCCAACAGGGTGCTACAAAATTGTGGGGATTTTTATAAGTTTTGCAGCTTATACAAAAATTACTTCTTGAAAAGCTTTTTTTTTATTCTTCTCAAGAGAAGTTAAGAACGTGAAAGATATGCTACTGCTTTAACATAAACAATATTGCAAGTACCATCCTCTTTTTCCTGCCATACACCACAAGAATACTATGTTTAAAAGCCTTAAAAACTAAAGCCAAGAACAAGAGAGAGTTCCCATGACTCACCCTACAGACATATGCTCAGTGCAGGCTCAGGCTAAAGAGTTCAAACGCTTCCTGAGATGTAGAACTTCACCTCACTGAGGAGCACAGATGTCTCTCCTGATTAGCATACACTGTTCACTTGAAAAATCATTGAACAGAAAGGTCTATAAAATAAAAGACACACTTAGAACACGAATTAAATGTTTCCTTAGGTAGGGAGAAAGGGGTAACCACATTCAAGTAACAGTTGCTCTTTACCATTTCTAACAGTTGTGATCACTTGGTTTCTAGGAGATAGTTCCTAAACTCCAATCATGCTTGGTGGTTTAGGCATTGTAAAACTGATTGAGAGAACTCTCTGACAGCTAAATACCTTCCCTGGCAGTGTTTATTATCTTTCCTTGGCTCACCAGAAGCCCAGCCCAAACATATGGTTCTGAAAGTAAAATGTATTCAGCTCTTATATCTAAAAAATCAAGTTTATTTCTGGGAAAGTTTATCAATTCATTCTGCAAAATGAATCAAAATACATCATTCTAGGAAAAGAAAAACAAAGTTGAACTGTAGGAAATTCCAAACAAAATACAGAAATAGGGTTCAGTCATACTTCAGTTACACTGTGGGAATATGTTGGGGAAATGTGTCAACTGTGACATCTTTCAGAGATATGCATATGACAGTAATTCCTTGCATTGTTTTGAAAATCAAGACTGAAAAAAAAAAGCTAGACTTTCTATTCAACATGAAATTGTTGCTGAGAATACCAGCTTCACATAACATGTTCTTTGCAACATATATTTGTAAGAACTTGAATTCTGAAATTCTAAATGGGGTGATGTTTTCTCAGGATATACTCATTTTCCCTTTCCAAGATTGACATCTCTTTCAGTCAACACAAGCTGTAGAGCTGTAACTACACCATCATAATGCCATACTAAAGAAGATACGGACAGTTACATCAAAGAATAAGACCGGCTTATCTAAGAACACTAGATATGTTTAAAAGCAAATTGTGCAAAATAATTCTTATAAAAATATTTTAGACGAATAATGTTTTTTTTTAAGAAATGTCATGGTTTAACCCGTCAGGCAGCTRAACACCACACAGCCGTTTGCTCACTCCTCCTGGGAGGGGGGAGAGAATTGGAAAAAAAAAGGTAAAACTCGTGGGTTGAGTTAAAGACAATTTAATAAGACAGAAAAGAAAGGGAAAATAATAATAATAATGGTAAAAGAATATACAAAATAAGTGATGCACAATGCAATTGCTCACCACCTGCTGACCAATGCCCAGACAGTTCCTGAGCAGCGGACCCCTGGCCAGCTTTTCCCCTAGTTTATATGCTGAGCATGACGTCATATGGTATCCCTTTGGTCAGTTGGGGTCAGCTGTCCCAGCTGTGTCCCCTCCCAACTTCTTGTGCACCCCCAGCCTACTCGCTGGCGGGGCCGTGTGAGAAGCAGAAAAGGCCTTGACTCTGTGTAAGCACTGCTCAGCAACAACGAAAACATCAGTGTGTTATCAACATTCTTCTCATCCCAAATCCAAAACACAGCACTATACCAGCTACTAGAAAGAAAATTAACTCTATCCCAGCTAAAATCAAGGCAAGAAACAAAACTATCTATCTCAATGAACATAGGAGCTAAGGATATTTGCTTTTCTCTAGGTGTATCTCCCCTGTTTGTTTGATTTTCAGGAGAATGATATGAATACTTAGTAATATCCTTACTTACCAATGAATTAATTTTTTATTGAATTCCAGGAGAAAAGAGGCACATTTTAGATAAAGAGGCAGACAACTATTCTTTCATAGTCGCCTGATATTTACCAGCAATTTTTAATTTGCTCACTTTATTTTTTTCTTCTAGTTTCATTGTTCATTTGTTCTCTTTTCCTTCCTTTGTCACTTGTTATTCTCCTTATACTTACATTGTTAGTCTCTCTGCTTTGTCATATTCCCAACTTGGGAATTATTTATTTATTATTTCCTCATTTCTCCACATTCCGGGTTTTCTTTGAAATTGTTCAAATTGTTAAAAAATTGTTGAAATCAGTTATTTTCCTTTCTATAACAGATCCACTTGCTAAATATAAACCTAGCCATTATTCTGGAAAAAAGAAAGGTTTAGGGAGTGTTTTGAGTTTTACTTCTACCTCTAACAAAATAAATTTCATTGAAAAATAATATTATATAAACAATCAAGTATTAGCCAATCTTGGTCAAGAACCTTGAATTCTATGCCAGATTACTCTGTTGCTTCTCCTTTTTATTTCATGACCATTGTGTCATCACCCAAGTGGTAATATATGGACTGTTTCATTGTAATCAACTAAGCAAAAGAGAAAAAAAATCATTTGTGGTATTCTTGGGAAAAATCAAGCCTTAGTCTCTATTGAGAAAAAGTTTATGAGTTTTCCCAGTACTTGTAGGAACAGAAGTATTTTGGAATATGTACTCATTTCAGAAATTTTATTGAACCTGGCAAAGGGAAATACACCAAACACAGCCACATAAATATAAATGGACTAAAAGTTTAATTATGGGTTTTTTTTGTTTTTTTTTTTTGTAAGAGAAAAGGCTAACCGCTATTTTGTAAAGAAAATTGTCTTCTAAACATTAACAAAGAGAAAGAAGCTGTAGTATTTTTTATTAAGGAAAAAAAAAAGCACACTTTGTTGTTGTTGTTGTATTATTTTAATTCCTGAAACTGTTTCTATTTTCTTGGACATAGAAGCATTTTATTGCAAGTTTTTAAAAAAGTTGAATGTGTTCTGCTTTCAATTTCATTTTTTATCAAAAGTAGTGGAAAATCTCATAAAAAGCCTATTAAAGTCTACAGAAATAATTGATCTTTTTCACCATTTTTTTTTGTTTCAAAACATATCTATAGTCATGGATTGTCAGTAAGGGAAGAAGGGTCTTATTTCTTGCAGGTGAAAAGTATTTTTGTGTTTTATTCCATTTCAGATGTGTCACTTCAAGTTCACTTACTAAATGTTCTCCGGCAGTACACTTTTTATTGTACTAGCACACCTTTTATTGGGTGTTAATGTACAGTCTGTGTATGGGTGTTTATCTATATATTTACAGGTAGTGCTTTTACACTTTACTAAGAAATTTGTCCCTAAGGAATTTTCAAGACAAAAAGTTTTAATGACACTGTGTGATYGTGCATTTCCCACCCCGCCCCAGACCACTCTACGATCTATGGAACCCCCGTTAGGCCTTAGCCTTTGTGTAATGAGTTGGGCGGTTAAGCATCCCTTGACCGTACCAGGCACTCTTGCATGGCTAAGGTGGGGAGCGGTACTGACTGTACTAGGAACATCTGTGGCCTGACCAAGGTAGGGAATGAGAGCGGAGATAATTTATCATCCTTGACAGCCTTCAAACATTCCCTACCTGGATCGTAGCTCGAGTGGAATGGTACCATTGTTACTGTTCTGGATTGTGGCCAGGATGGAAATTTACTGATGACTAAAGCCAATCATCTTGCAAACCTATAAACAGTGGTCCCCAAGCAAGACCCTTTGAGCTCTCCTGGACCACAGCGGGCTGTGCCCAGAGTCTCCCTCTGAGTGGGACGCCTCTCAGAGCTCGCAAACTCTTGGGTTTGTGATACTCAGAGGACTGTCGGGACCTGGGCTGAAACACTCCTCGGCCAAGACACTCCTTGGGGTTCAACCCTTTGCCCTCTGAGAAATGTCAAGACATTTAACGTGAGTATTTCACGACATTCGAGGGGAATTTTTAACAGGTACCTTTATCTAGCTTTGGGCCCACGTGTGTGTGAATTGATTTAGATAACCAATAGTAAGTATAATCTGTAATTAAGTCACTGTAGTGATTGTAGTAGACTCTATTAACTCACTTCGTAAATGTTAAATTAATTAATGATCAAGTGCTGCTAAAATCTTGTGATCCATCTTAAAACTATGAATGTATTTTAGATTACTGCTAGACACATCTAATCCCTTAGACATAAACCGTTGACCAAGTCTGAGACTAGGGGTAGATCCAGCCACACCTAGACTCCTCTCTGAGAAGGAGTTTAGAGACCAAAGGGGTCTACTCTGAACCTCGTGACTCAACGGGAGGATCTCCTTATTCCTTTTTGTATTAGACACAAACCATTGTCCAAGTCTGAGACTAAGATTAGATCCAGCCGGGTCTTCTCTGAACCTCGTGACTCAATGGGAGGGTCTCCCTTACCCTTTTTGCCCTCAGTCTCTGTATAAATCATTCCAACTCAATTCTAACACTATTTTCCCTCTGTATACTTCATCCATGTAATAAGTAAGAGAGTGAACCTTGCCATCGAATTCAGTTAAGTCGCGCTTTTATAAATTTCTACTAAAATCACTTTTTACTAATACCTTTGACAGTGATTCTTGAAGCTGCCTCAAACCACTCATTCGCAACACACTGGTGCAGTTTTGTAATATTATTCTACAACTGGAAGGTCTTCCAGCTTTGTGACAAGAATATTTAAATCCTGTGAAAGGAGAATTTTAGTATTTGATTAGGAGGTAGATAAAAATTGTAGTGATTGTCTTTGTATTGCCACTCATTCTCTTTTTTTTGTTGTTTTCCAGTACCAAATTGTAATGAAAGTAGATCAATGCCTTATATTCATTTTCTGGCAGATGTCACTGTTGGTTGGATTGCCAGTGCTCTAAGTGAATTG
This sequence comes from Phoebastria nigripes, assembly GCA_035582835.1. NCBI lineage: Eukaryota > Metazoa > Chordata > Aves > Procellariiformes > Diomedeidae > Phoebastria > Phoebastria nigripes. The sequence continues at coordinate 69,515 of JAYKAV010000354.1, read as the reverse complement.
CTTTGTTGAATTGTTCAGAATAACTTTATCTTGTATTGCAATGCTCGCTAACTACAGCAGATGGTTTCCCGCTACCACTCTGAATAAACCCAGTCTGAACTCTTCCATTTGAGTACTGATAAAAAATAGCATCTGGGGCAAGCACATGAGTGTAGAGCAACTCCAGTTTAGGAATAGGATTGGGAATAGCTCTACAATCAGCTGCATCTTTGACTGAGAAAGTAATTAAGCAGGTTTGAAATTCTGCAGCTTTTCAAACAGGATATGGCTGGTTGACCTCCATTCTCATGAGTAAGACAAGTTCTAAGTTTCTTTGTTGAACTTCTCATGGCTTCTTCAAACAAACAAAAAGAAGACCTGACTGTTCTTCTACTAAAAGTGGCATATTACTTGTCAGTCCAATACCAAAGCACTTATCAAAGACTTCTGTCAGAGACAGAGAATAATTTTCTAGAAATATCTGCAGCTCTTTCATCTTACAAAAGTGAAGTGGGATGGACCACTGGCTCCCACAATGTACTGAGAAATGTATGCTATGAGCTATTCTATAAGTGAAGTATGTAAATGGCTGGCTGTCCTTGTTCTGGTAACCTTGAGAAACAAATGACAAACTGAATACACACAGCTGCCACCTCTTCTACTACCCAAGCTTGTAATAAATGTTGTGTTTCAAGTGGTATACAGTAATAAAAAATGATGTTTCAGCATGTGGCTACTGAGTCTGGAATTGTACATGGTTGAATAATACAGGAAAGACTATTTTTCAAATAGTTTGTGTATTTAATTTTCATACCTTCAGCCATAAAGAATGCTTAAGCACAATGTTGAGCAAAATGACTTAGTTGTTCAAAGGGCTTTCTCAGGCTTTAGCTTTCCATATTGATGAGGTGCACAAAATGAGACACGTTGCAAACAAAGTCCTAAAATGACCGTTACGAAATAGAGGTACGCTCATTCTTTACATATGCAACTTTTTCTGTGTCAGACACAGTAACACTTCAACACGAAACCCCAAAGTGCTAAAAAGCCTGCATGATTTTAGTGACAGATTGTATTAAAAAGCTACAACAGCATGAATTTTGTGATTTATTAGTAAGCAATTCACATTTTATGAAAATGTGATTTTTATAGAAGTCTGGAAATTTCTTTGAAAAAATTAAGTTTGCAAGAATATATGGTGTCCTAAATAACAGTATGAATGAAGAAGCAAAAATAAATAAAAAATGGGAAAAAAAAGAAGGAAGTAAAAAGGTGAATATGAGAGATAAAGGGCAAAATTTTCAGGGTTGTTCTGGAAATGCATTCTAGTCTATAATACATTATACCTCCAACAGTACTGAAGTTAGGACTATGCCAGCTATGCATGAGATATATAAAGTTCAGAAAATGATAAAATTTAAGTTTGGGCAGATAGTTTGCAGTTAGATGAAAGTCAGAAATTACTACCAGAAATGTTTCCTTCCAATTGAAAACCTGTACCGGTAACAGAAGAAGCTATTAAAAGGACTTGAATAACAGACAGAAAATAAAAAGATTTGCTAAATAAAATTATAAGAATAAAAATAATATTCATTGCACTAAACCTTTATATAAACTTTATTTCTTCTGCTTTTATGATAATCTTGGATCTTACTGGACTAAAAAAAATATTATTTTACAATTTCACACTGATGAGAGCCCTCCAGGTCTGAGCAGCTGTGTCCTCCTTAAGGAAAATCAACTTAACATAATCCTGAAAAGACTTAGTATCTCCTGCAGAGTTTTGAGTATCGTCAATACTCACTGAAACAGAAATAAATGATAACTGTGAATGTTCAGCACCTTTCAGGAAAAGACCTATAAATATTAATGCTGGGTATTAGAAGCCTTGCATTCTGGAATTTATATATGGTGTGCATAAATCAGAAGGGGTCTTTAACTATCAGCAGATAGATTGAATACTTCACAGATGGAAGAACAATCATGAAACACATTTGAAACCTCTGAAAGAAACAAGAACTAAAGCAGTGAATGAAAGAAAATAAAATATTAGTGATTAAATAACATTCAGGAAAATATTCTCTCTTCTGTTTGCGTAGAGGAATGAAAAAATGGCTGGTAAAGGGAAACCTTAATATTCTGGAAAAATTTCTAGTGAGATTACCGAAAGTGGCTGTACTGATAGTCATGAGATTTATCTCTCAGAACTATGGAGATACTTAGAAAAAGGTACAGAGAAGTCTGTGTACTCAACCTCAATTTTCTGTCTGTTGAACTTTTCACTTCAAGAAAGGTATGAGCCAACTGAAAGTAGGTCAAAAGAGATTAATGGGCATTATCAACATCTTTTACCTGTGATTGAATGATTTGGTTAGTCTGCAGAGCATGAGGAGGGGATGGCAGTATGAAAATAGTTTTTAGTTATGCAATAGGTTGCAAAGATGTAGGGACTTGTCTGTTCTCTGTTCCATGAGGGACAGGATAGGACAGTGTAGGATAAAACAAGACAAGACAAGACAAGAAATAAAATAAAATATGTATTTAAATTGCAGAAAGGAAGGTACTGGATAAATCTTAGAAGAAAAAGAATACAATCATTAGGCGAGAATAATGGTGAAACAAAATGCCTGTGAAAACTGTGGAGTCTACTATCACTGGAAGAGAAATAGAGAAAGTGAATGTTTTCTAAGACAGAAACGGAAGTAGATGACCTTCTGGCATCACTTCTAGGTATATTTTTATAGGTCTATGATTCCTACACCCCACGAACTGGGCTGTTTCTACTGGTAACAGAAAAAAAGGTACCAGAATTCAGTGATTTTGCAGCCTGATTCAGCATAGTAGGCAGGGTGGCTGTTAGTAATCAAAACAAATCTAAACTCTTGAGAGGAAAAAAAAAAAATCATTTCACCTTGAAACACTTCTAGTGATTTATCTTTCAATGTTTTTTCTTGTAGACAATAGGTGTACGTTCACCTGCTGTTAGCTTCTTTTCAATTATGGGATCAAGCTAAGAAAACAAGTATTCTTTTTATTCCACTTCACTGTAGTAATTTGATGTAACATTGAAATATTCAGTCAGAAATAGTGAAAGAGCCCAGCTTTAGAAAACATAAGAAGCAGTCATTATACCTGTCTTAAAAAAAMCTATCTTTGCTGAAAAACTGATGATATAAACACTAAAGAAGGAAATGGGTAGGTCAGAGACTCAACTATCATTAAGTTGTCTACTAAAGGACAAAAGCAGACAAGTCCATGAAGGAAATACAAAAAACCAGCCCTTTTCTTCCCCCCCAATTTATGAAAAATTTATTTCTGCTTCTTTCAATGAAATCAGAAACAGAAGTTTAGAAGAAAACAGTAGCTTTATATTTACCTCTTCATCCTGGAAAAGAAGAAAATTTCACTTTTTGCATGGGTGGAATCAAGAGTATAAAGCTGTGGCCTCATCTGGATTTTCAGTAATCGTTTATTGCCTAAGACATTTGGAAAAGCTTTATTTTACTGTGCTGGTTCCAGCTGGCTCGGTCGAACAGCAGAAGCTTCTCAATAACCCACTCAAACTCTGTCTGAGAAGTTCAGTACTTGGAAGTATAATCTTTAATATCATTCTTCAAAATCAATTATTTTTCAGTGTACTATGAGAGACAGCCAAAATTTTWAAATTTTACTTAGGGAGACGTAAAGCCAGTTGATGGCATCCAAGTTGAGATAGGTAATGCAAAGACTAGTGCTTTAAAAATCAGTGTGAATGGCATGCCAAAGTCTTCAAACAGTAGAGTGGCAACTGGAAAAAAACTTGGGGAATAAGTCCTCTGAGCTTCACTCGTTCTCTGGAATACATCATCTCTGTTGTAAACAAAAGACAGGCATTTCCATACTCTTAGGTAAAGTAACTTTGTCTATAGTAGTAGTAGTAGTAATAGTAGTAGTAGTAATAGTAGTAGTAGTAGCAGCAGCAGCAGCAGCAGCAGCAGCAACACAGTAGCAGTGGTAGTATAATAATAATAAACCAAACCAGAATATACCAGAATATAATAATAATAATAATGATAATAATAATAATACACGAATATACCAGAATATAATAATAATAACATTAATAATAATAATAATAATAATAATAATAATGCAAACTCAAAACAAAAATATTTCTTTTTGTCTATTATATTTAGGATATAAAAAATGTTAGCTATTTTGGGGTTGAAAATGTCAGTATATTTCTTGGACTTGCAGTCCTTTTATTGACAGGTTAACAATTTAACCTTTTGGACACAATACCAGAAGTCCAACACTGAATGTTTTAATATTTAATTACCCTTTGTCATTGCACAGTAGAAAGGGCAACAGGAAGGTGAAGTTATTAAAGCAATAAGGACCTGTAAGAATAAGAATCAGGAAATAAAAAAACTGGAGCAAACTGAAACATGAATAATAAACTAAAGTGGCTGATGAAATCATTCTAATTTTGAAAATGAGAACTTTCCTGAAATCTTTCTGAGTTGATGAAAAAAAGATTTCAGGGGATTCTATATCCTTTCTTATTTTATGTCAAAATATAATTTATTTGAGGATAATACAGTAATATTATTTTAACAAAAACATTTGTAACTGGAACATTATACCATGAAACCTCTCAGAATATTGGATTCTGCTCTACTGAGCCCATGAATTTGTTTACACCTTTTTTTTTTTCATTTTTGCAGATCTCAGATAGGGTTGAACAAGTCCTACTAAAACAAAGGCATGATTAATTATTTTAGGAAATTGATTGATATTCCATAGATCAATCCTGTCATCTTCTTGGAATGGAATTTTATATGTGTGTGTGTGTGTGTGTGTGTATATGAAACTATAACCTGCTTACTGGAGATTTTTTCTTTTTTAAATGTAGTAGTTTAAAACATTATCTGTTTAAGATTATTATCAAAACGGTAATTTGAGAATCCAATAAAATGGAAATTAACACAATCCTATAGCTAATTTGTATACGTGAGTTGAGTTTTTACTTGCTTAACACAACAAGTTTTGAATATCACAGTAATGACGCTGATTTACTAATATTGATTTACAAGGTGCATAGAACTGTCAATAGCATTTCCCAGTGCATTCTTTCCTGAATAACTTAAAAAATTGTGAATTACAGATTCGGAGGTGTCACAGTTTTGGTAAAACATGAACAAAGTGAAATTCAGACATCATATTTCCTAAGTGATAATTATGAAAGAAATTCTAAGATTTTGAAACATTTAAAATATTTCAAACTAAATCCTGACCTTTACCTAGAAAAAAAGAAAAAACCTCAGTATGAAAGGATGTGTTCTATGTATGTCTGAGTACTCTCTGTTCTCACTGATTTTATTGCAGTTTGGTGGTATTCATTGCCACAAAGAAACATACAACTTACTGCGCTGTGGAAGAAAGCCAAGAATCTCTTGATTTTTACCTTTTGGTACTGATGGATTTTTGTTTGTCAGCATGATCCCACCTTTGTATGTGGCAGGAGAAATTTCCAAGATCACATTTCTGCTCACCATTGGCAATATTTATTTCATATATAAATGATTTGGAAGCTGTTCTATATTACTCGAGCACCCAAAAGATTCTACTGATGTCARTGTCTGGTGAAAATTAGATCCTATGTAAAAAAGAACATTTCTCAAAGTCAATATTAAAAACAAGGTGCAAAATGTATGGATGAGAGAATGGATGTATTTTTAGGTATATAAATGTAAGTTTTGAAAAACTGGCTAGAGCTTGCATTTTGCTGCTCTTAAATGTCTCTGGATGGTCCCATGTGTGCTAAAACTTCAGACTTCACTACTATTTATCAGTTCATCCAGAAACAATATGTTTAAAAGAATTTGTATTATCTGTTGCAAATGAGGCAAAGTATGATCATTACAATGTAAATAATAATAATTAAAAAAATAATGTTGTGGTAAAAGAAGTCTAAGCTTAGGACGTGATTTCAGACTGTATCCTAGCTTCAAGTTAAGCAGCTGACTCTCTGCTGGAGATAGATAGATAGTCTTCCTGACCCAGCAGTAAAAGTAACAAAGCTTTGGTGTTTCCTGTTGTTTAGATTACGCATCCTATTATTCAACATGCTTTTTGTGAATTTTATTTTCACACCTTCTGCTCTTCAATTTATCGCATTAAAGATTTTTGTTTTAACTTAATCAAAACTGAAAGTGAGATATTGCTGATAATCATCATATCCAATGTCCTTTTTTTGAATCAGAGTTCAAAAGTCAAGCTATTTTTTTCTTAATGACAGTGAAGATGCCACAAGAAAGTTTCATTCCTGAGTAGCACTTCATTGATTTCTGTAAATATGTGTTATTATTATAAATGTATTGTTTCTGCAGGTGGGATTCTGCCAGCTATCAGGCATGCGCCATATTGGGATTAATCTCAACTGTCCCATTGCTTTGTGCTACTGTGCCTCTGAGAAGCAAGCAGAGTAAAAACTTATTTTTAACATTAAAATAATTAAAAATGTGACTCTGAGAATACATATAGTTTTTTCTTTAGTGCACATAAAGAATAGACCTATAAATGGATCATTTTTATATAGTTGCTCTTCAGAAAGGAAATCTAGCTGATTGATAGTATAAATTTGCTATATATAGTTCCAGAAAAAACTTTTATTTCAGCTTTTCTGATTTTTTGTAAAATGCACACATTTTCTAATGTTTTGTTTAAAAAATATATCTTTTCATCTTATTTAAACAGGTAAATTTTGAATATGTAAAATTAGTTTTTCCCTTAAATTCCGTAAGAGGAGATAAGAAATAGTAGTCATAGATAGTAGCTAGACTTCCATAAAATAGCTTATCTAGTATATCTAGGGAAGTTGCAAATTAAAAGCTAGAGTATTTAGAAAAAAAAAATTAATATATAAGAGATTTGAAAGTTCTGAGTTCAAGCACCAATGCATATCAGAAGAAACATTGTTTAATTTAGGAGATAAATAAAGAATATCTTTGTCCAAACTCAACTGAAGTTCTTTTTTTCTTTTTTTTTTCTTTCTTTTTTTTTTTTTCTTTAAAAAAAAAGGGTGAGTGAGACCCCTGATATTTAAGCACCAATGTGTCTTGAAGCATTTGATTATTTCTCTCAGGACAGATCTGCACAACAGATATCATAGAATCATAGAATCATAGAATAGTTTGGATTGGAAGGCACCTTTTAAACATCATCTAGTCCAACCCCCCTGCCATGGGCAGGGACATCTTCAACTAGATCAGGTTGCTCAGAGCTCCTTCCAACCTGACCTTGAGTGTTTCTAGGGATGGGGCATCTACCACCTCTCTGGGCAACCTGTGCCAGGGTTTCACCACCCTCATTGTAAAAAATTTCTTGCTATCATGATTGTCAAGTCTATATTTGTCTTTTGAAAAGTATACTAAAGCATGGAAAAATAATCCTATATTATATATATAATTATATATTATTATAAATATGTTTGTTACAGTTAGAATAATGTGGTCCTTTGTGTCCATCTGTAATGAGAAGTAGATGTTAGGGGCTTGAAAAAATTGGGGATTTTTTGGTTGTTTTTTTTTTTCTGATTTGTTTTTCTTTAATAATCAGAAAATGACACAATCATTTACAAACAAGTAATGAAATAGCTTGCAGTAAACATATTGGACTTAAAAATTATGTTACTTAAAGTGGTCAAAGTCTTAGACCGCTCATAGTCTAGAGTTATTTCCTTAGTAGGAGGGAATATCTTGGCACCACTGAAGTCAATAGTATCTTTGCTATTCCTTTCAGGTACACCAGGAATTCTCTTACAATCTTTTAGAGCTTTGCCAAGTCCTATTACATGAATATTATCTCACCAACCAGACCAAATTTTGTTTTCATTTTTTCATTTTAAATTTTTTCTTGTTTGCAGAAAGAGCTCCCTTTTTTCTTCTTCCAGGTCAGAAACATATTTCATTGGATATGACAGATCTTAGGCCCAATATATTGCACATGTTAAAATACAGTAGAGGAATTAAATCACTTCAACCTTGGAAATGAACTTAACACTTTTGAAGGTGATAGAGTCAGTGCTAAACCCATTGTAAGTATAAACTTCATGAATTCCTGGCACAAATATGTCTAGCTTGCAAAATCATATTGGCTACAGTGTTCTCTCCTTGAATGTTTACTTTTCCAAAACACATATGTCTACTTAAAAAAAAAAAAAATTTACTCGTTTTGTTTTGTTTTGTTTTGTTTTTTGTACATGGGCTTTTCTAGGAAAAAAACTCAACAGATTTTTTTTATAGGGATAAGTAAAAAAAGCTTCTTAAAAAAGATCTCTGAAGACAGAAACCTCACAAAAATCCAAAAGTTACTTCAGTTCATCAGATCAGCAGTCCATCTAGTTCAAAATTATGCCTCACATAAAAGAGAATGTTAATTAATTTGAGAAAAGGGTAAAAGAAACTAATGTATGTGAGAAGAAACATCAGCTTATAATGAAATTTTATTTTTGTAAAGGTTGAAATATTGCTTGAAATATGCTGTTACGTATTGAATTTCCATCCTTTTTTTCCCCTAATATAGAATACTATATTATGTATCATGTAAGTTCATCCAATTTTCAAAATTGTTTTAAAATTGTCTTTAGAATTTGACAGGTATCTTATACTATGATAATGAATTCAGTAGGTTAATTCCACATGTTGTCTTTCATCAGTTCAATGTTCTTGCTTTTATTTACAGTGAGTAATGTAACAATTCAGGAAAAAAAACCCTAGTGTATTCTTATTCATAATAATATTTGGTGAATTCTTTATTAAAGTTATCTAAAACACAAGATAACTTTTCATTAATGACTACAATTAACTTAAGCTCAGAAATATGTCTGAGTAGCTAAAACTATTTCTTTCTATTACAGACTTTCTTGCTTTTGGAATTCATATAAGACTACATGTCTCTGTTGTACTCTGCTAACCTTCTTTAGCATAGTTTATTTAATCTTCTTGAGCCTTATCATCTCAAACTCACATTGTCTAATGGAAACAGAGAAAAGACAAGATTTACCCCAATGCATGTGATGGGTCCAAAAGAAGAGCAGAGAAGGGAAGGGAAGGAGAAAAAAAACAAAACAAAACAAAACAAAAAACCTTTTGATCTTTCATTCACACATTCTGTGAATAATCAAAGATGGCCAGAGCCAGAATCTCATCTCCTCTCTGTGACATTATTCCAAGTATATTCCACAAATTTTGTTGCAGGTTTCCTGTTTCTGATAACTATGTATCAATTCATTCTTGTAGTTAGCTGGTTCTTTGAAGTAGAGACTTTTGTAATTTCTAAATTACATTATTATTTCAGGTAGAAAATCCTCCTTTTTTTTTTTTTTTTTTTTTTTTTTTTTTTTTTTTTTTTTTTTTTTTTTTTTTTTTAAATTTAAGCTTTGAATTCAGCCTTTGAGTCATATCTGATTTGCTCTAATAACCCATATACATTGAAGATATAATTATTTTCTCTTGTCTTTATGATTTAGGGGGAGAGGGGGTTGTTTGTTTAACTACATGCCTCCCATGAGTCTGTTCTAATGTGTAGCATTCAATCCAAAAATAATAATTTAAATTTCCTTTTTCTTCCTACTATAGATCTCAAGTACATAGAGATTTCATTTCTCTAGGTACTGAATACTGATTATCATTACTTATTATAAATAGTAATCTCTTTTATACCAAAGAGACTGAAAACGTCTTTTTCATTTTCTTGTCTATTTTTTTAAATCTAAGTAAAGAGTTGTGGTATGATTTTTAGTATTATTATTTCCAAGAGACTGCTAGATAAGATTTTACAATGATTACTACTATTTAGTGCTTTAACTCCAGTTACTGTAACTCTAGCAGGTTAGATTACTCTCTGGATTACTCAGGACTAAATGATTTAGGACTGTTTCACTTCCCTTGGGCTATTTTAGCAAATAGCTAAAGGGGTTGAGAAAATAGCTTAAGGGGTTGAAAAATGTCTTCTCAGAATTCTGTTATATTCTGACATTAAATCAGTTTGGATTCGAGTTACTGTCATGACTTACTTAAAGATAATAGATATTTCTAAAATCTAAACACACAAGATCCAGATCACCAATTTTAAATGTCAAACACAGGGGTTGCAAAAAATTTTTAAAACTGGGGCTGAAGAAAGCATCCCAGATAGATAGTCTAAATTAGGTTCCCCATAGCAGTGTACATACAAAGTCTAAAGTGAAGTGTAGTACTGCTTTATCATAAGATGTGGGAATACTTGCCAGCGTTCACTGGCCTATGGAAGGTAGRCACAGTCACACAGGGCCCAAACAGGAAGAAATTGAAGTGTTTCAAGAGCAATTCAGAAGACTTGTACGTTAGAGAGTACAGTATTTCCTTGGATTTTAGGTGTTTGATTCAAGGCTACGCATCAGAGCTTACATCCATACTGCTGAATTACAGACATTTAGCTGAACCCACCCACCAACATCATGCACTTTCTGTAGATGACAGAAGCAGGTAGTCATCCAGAGAGCAATTCAGATCCCACATTGTCACAGGTTAAAGCCTGCCTAAAACACTGATCAAATAAGTGAGACCTTGTAGACATTTGCCTAGCTTGAATTCATTAGATGATTCTGTTATGCACTGGAAAAAAAAAAAAAAACAAACACAAATATTTATTATGAGGAGGCCTACCTCAAAGTACTGCCAGTGAGGTCTGAACTATGTCTGTGCTGCACTAATGGTTTAGCTATTTGTAGGGGAAAAAAAAACAGACAAGCACAGATGACGTGTTAACAACTTTACTTCCTTGTGACACAACTGTGGAGTGAGACCAGTGGGTAATAGGAACCCCAGTAGCACCTTCTAAGAGGCTTTTAGATATGGAGAAAATCAAGTAAGTTTGCCTGGAGTGATGTGATCAATGAAGTCATCTGCATCTAACCATCTAAGTTAGAAAAGCAGTAAGTAAGTAGTGAAGACAATAGTGCCCAATTATGGGGAACATCCAATATGGGCATCCAACACCTTGTAGACGTTTGAGCCCATGGTGGAACTTCTGCACCACCTGATGTGTTGAATGATAGCTAGAGAGTGTCCTCTCCCCTGGGTCCATGTTGCTGGTCACACCTGAACTGGAGAGGCCAAGGCTTTGGTTGGTGTGAGTGTGAAGGGTATAAGTATTGTAGAATAGCAGTCTTGAAACGGAAATTGCTATCTACCTGCTATACTCATCTCACTCAATAAATTTTAGATTATATGCCATTGAGAGGTACAGGTCTTTCATGTGGCTACCCTACTCTACACTAAGTTCCCCTGTGATATCTGATTCCATGTGCTCACAGGTGGTTAGATGGATAGTCCTCACCCTTTCAAAAATATTTCTGTATTAATGAATGTCTGTTATGTAATTCTTAATGTATTAGAGCTCTAAACCTAGTGTACTGGTTTCAGGCTGAAGTGGAACACTGGAATACTCAGATCTCCCTAAAATACCATAAATTCCAGGTCATGGAGTTGTCCAAGAAGGATAATGTTTTCTTTTCCTATGGAAGCTGCACCACTGAATTCCAGAAATACTAGTCAGTGGACAAGGAGGCAAGAAGAAACTTGACTTTCACAGTGGATGTGACACAAAGTTAGGGGAAGCAGTGCCCCAATTTTGGGAAAGGAATTCCTATCCTTTCTTTGTGACTTGGTTATTTCTTTAAAAACAGTGTTTATAAATGTCCAGTATAAACAGGACAGATGAACTACACAACATGAACAATGATTCACATCTTTTTTTTTTCCAGCTGAATGGTCTTGTTTAGAATTAGGATCCCTTATTTTCCCTTGGTACCCTGAGTGTATGTGTATTTATTTTTAACAGAACTTTACCACAACTTCTGAAGTTAAAATGAGGAAGTAGAAAAAGAAGTGAAAGAACCTGATAATTGTAATGGAATCTAAAATGTAAAAACTCTTCTTCAGAATAGAACATGATTTTTTAGTGTTTTTTTTTTTTTTTTTTCTTTTTCTTTTCTTATGAAGTGGCATTTTCTGTATCAGAAAGTATTAACACAGAAAAGGAGAGTGTTCAAACATGGACATTTAGAGTTGAGCATAAATGTTATGAAAAAGCAGTTTTGTAATAGATAATGCTAATTGAATCAGTCTATAATGATTGGAGAGAATAAACCAGTTTTATGAAATCTTGTGGTTGGATGGCCGGCATCCTTTTTTTCCTGGCCTCTCTCTAGATTGTGAGTGCCTCCCTTGAATTACTGTCATTTTAAATGCCTTTCAGTTAAACGTCCAGCTTTTTCCCATACAGTCTATCTGAACCTCTTAATAGCCCATTCTCAGACTGCCCAGCTTTCATTGCTCTCCAGTTTATTAAACAAACATTTTTCAAATTTCCTGGACAGGTATTATATTCATGATTTCTGGATTTTCTGCTTCCTTGCTTAGGCCATTTCTTGGTTAGTCAGTGTCATGGACTTCTCAAAAGGTTGTTTCAGGCTTCTCAAAAGGTTCTCCAGGTCTCTGGAGTTTTCTGACTCAAAATAGTTCAACCATAGAAGTGAATGGGAATAAAAGGCGTTCAAAGTGCGTCTCCCTCTATGCTCAGCAGTGCCAGATTAATTAAAACTTCAGTTTTCAAAAAAGATATTCTGGATTTCAATATTTCTTCAAATACTCGACATTCAGCATGGGTGTGTCTTATGAAAGATCCTTCTCTCTCTCTCTCTGCCCCCCTCGCTTTCTTTCCTTTTCTCTCTGCCACGCCCCTTCCCCACTTTTATTATGTTATTATACCTGGCAGGACCAAAACAAAAATCTCAACTGTCTCCAACCAGTTCTATTATTTCTTCACCTCCCTAGAGCTGGTTCTTGCATTTTTGAAAATTGACATGTTCAAAGAGCTGTAATCACCTTATTACATGAAAAGAATTTCTGCAGGTAGGCGATAATTATCATCTACTTCCAGTCATGGATATCTGGTGCCCTTTACAGACACTTTATTCTTCTATTAAAGGCATTAGAACCATGAGAATATGTTCCAACAGCAAAAGCTTGAGGGTTAGAGGTAGCTTCAAAAGCAGAGAAGAATTCTTTTCTTACCCTGACCATATCCTTAAACTTCAAAAGATTATTACAATAAACTTCAAAACAATTATACATTATTACAAAGTTATTGTGATTCTTTGTCTTTATCACCATCAACTCATTATTTCTCCCTACAGAATTTTGTGATCTCACTTATTAACGTCCTTCTGACAGACTTTCTAACTGTCTGACTGAATTCTACTTAAAGCGTATTGTTAATTATCTACATGTATATGTAATTGTCTCTCTTGGTTACCAAGTATGGTTCTAAGTGTGCTGAGCTTCACAGAACTTGTAATATAAAACTTTTCAGATGGAATTCACATTATGAACACAAATTTCTTGATATTGTATGATATATGTATGCATTACATAGAGAGGAAGAAAGTTGTATGCAGAATTCTGATTAAAACCTTTAAATCATTTTCTCTGCCTCTCCTGATAACTAGCTTTGCAATTTAGTGTCTGTCTTGGTTATGTTCCCAGCAGGTTATTAACAATTAATTAGCAATATATCTCAAATGGTCTCTGTGCTAGTGTACTAATTGCATGGCACCAGAATGGGACTCCACTTGGTAAATAAACTGTAGCCATAACCATTTGTTTCAGATGAGACATATACACAGTTTACGTATATTTTTCATGTTATATTCCAGCCTTTACCCAGAGTTACAGACAGAAGGCATAAAGACTATTTATCAGCTTTGGGCGAAATTATTCAACTGTTACACAACAGATAAAAAAATAGAATAATTTTGCTTATGTCATATCCCTCTCTTATCATTCCCTTCAAGGTTTTCCCTCCTTTCATTCTCACTCTATATCAGGAATCTTGTTCTTTACATTAACAAGGAGTCATGGTTTAACCCTGGCAGCACCTAAACACCACGCAGCTGCTCACTCACCCCCCGACTCCGGTGGGATGGGGGAGAGAATCGGGAGGGCACGAGGAGGAAAACTCACGGGTTGAGATAAAAACAGTTTAATAATTGAAATAAAACAAAGTAGAACAGTAATAGTAACAGTGGTAACAACAACAATAGAATATACAAAGCAGGTGATGCACAATGCAACTGCTCACCACCCGCCGAACTGACGCGTTGCCGAACCGACACGTGCCCAAAAAACGCGCGAGCCTGTCCCGGAACCCAGAGCCCACACACACGCACTTCGTTTTTATACTGAGCATGACATCACATGGTATGGAATACCCCATTGGCCAGCTGGGTCAACCACCCCGGCTATGCTCCCCCCACCAGCTTCCCCTGCACCTGGCAGGGCATGGGAGGCCGAAAAGTGCCCGGTGCAAGCACCACCCAGCAACACCCAAAACATCAATGGGCCATCAACGCTCCTATTATACCAAACCCAAAACACAGCACACCCTCCCCAGCTACTGGGAAGAAAGTTAACTCTGTCCCAGCCAGAACCAGGACACAAGGAAACTAGGAAAAGTAACATCCCAAGCAACCACTGGATGATTAAAATAAAGAAACAAAACGGCAGATTCTGAGCAGGGTCAAAATCAAAAGACACTAGAAGTAAAGCAACCAATTTTTTTTCATATACAAAGTAAAAATATAAGTAAATGCTATACGTAAGTGTTCAACAATAAAAGTTACACTGCAACACCCCCCAGAAATAACATTTGATTTATGAGACATTTTATTACAGGATGGCAATACCACAAGAGAATAGACTTTTTTTCCTGTGAGATTGACAATCATCACTGTTTCTTCTATATTTTCTAAGTTGTATAAAACCCCTTAACCTTCAACTAGACCAATTTATGTCTCTTCAGGAACAAGAATGGTAGAAAGAGATGCAAATGGTGTGCAGAATTAGATATACGCAACTGATAATTAAATTGAAAGCTACATTCATTCAGTTGCCTCAGGTTTTATATAAAAGCTGATGAGTTTGTGTCTGTATCTAGCTGGTAAACTAATTTTAATCACTTGGCATAGAATATAGAGGGATCATAACAGAGTCAAAATAGGCAAATATTGCTCGCAAATCAGAACTACTTCTGAGGGTTTTTTTGCTAAACTATAATGCAGACCACAGAATTTTGCAAAAAATAAAAACAGGCCTACTTTTGTCAACCTTTAAATAGAGGAAACTTTGAATACTCTCAGATAAAAAAAAAGAAAAAAACAAAAAAAACAACAAAAAACAAACAAAAAAAACCAACAAAAAACATTGTATAATATAAACAGAAAACAATTTATCTTTTTGATGAAAGAATTATGATCAACATGGAAATTATAAAAAATATTGTTTTGGCCTGAGCACAGAAAACAAACTACAGGAAAATTAACTTTGGTACATTTTTGATGTCTGAAGTGAAGTGACTTGCATTTCTGTGGTGGATTAATCTTGGCTGGCTGCTGCATGCCCACCAAGCTGCTCTATCACTCTACCTCCCCAGCAAGACAAGGACAAGGGAAGAAAATAAGATGAAAAGCTTGTGGGTCCAGATAAGGAGAGGGAGATCACTCACCAATTACTATCATGGGCAAAACAGACTCGACTTGGGGAAGATTAATTTAATTTACTGCCAATTAATAACAGAATAGGATAGAGAGAAATAAAAAGAAAGCAAAAAAAAACCCTTCCCTCCACCCCCTCCTTCTTCCCAGGCTCAGCTTCACTCATGACTCTTCTACCTCCTCCCCCCACGTGGCATAAGGGGACGGGGAATGGAGGGGTTTCAGTCAGTTCATAACACGTCTTTGCCACTCCTTCTTCCTCATGCTGGTACCCTACTCGAGGGTGGGTCCTTCCCACAGGCTGCAGTTCTTCAAGAACTACTCCAGCATAGGTCTTTTCCATGGGGTACAGTCCTTCAGGAATGGACTTCTCCAGTGTGGATCCTCCACAGGGTCACAAGTCCTGCCAGAAGACCTGCTCCAATGTAGTCTCCTCTCCACGAGGCCACAGGTCCTGCCAGGAGCCTGCTCCAGCATGGGCTTTCCACGGGGTCACAGCCTCCTTTGGGCACATCCACCTGCTCTGGCATGAGGTCCTCCATGGGCTGCAGGGTGGATATCTGCTCCACTGTGGTCCTCTATGGGATGCAGGGGGACAACCTACTTCGCCATGGTCTTCTCCATGGGCTGCAGGGGAAGCTCTGCTCAGGTGCCTGGAGCACCTCCTCCCCCTCCTTCTTCTCTCACTTTGGTGTCTGCATGGTTGTTTCTCTCACATTTTCTCATTCCTCTCTCACAGCTGCTGCACAGCATTTTTTCACCCTTTCTTAAATATGTTATCAGAGAGGCACCACCAGCATCGCAGATTGGCTCAGCTTTGGCCAGCAGTGGGTCCGTCTTAGAGCCAGCTGGAATTGGCTCTGTCTGACATGGGGGCAGCTCCTGATCTTTTCTCACATCAGCCACCTTGCAGCCCTCACGTGCCCCAACCTTGCCATATAAACCCCAAAACAATCTCACTAATTACATTTAGACTAGCTTGTTTTGTGACATGTTCTGCGGTGTAATTACAGGGATCCAGATAACAGAACACCTTTACTTCATTGCAACCCAGCTGTTACTTATTATAAATGGTCATGCCTATGACTCAGTCAATGGGGTCCCTATTATACTAAGCATAGTGCGACCCAGAGCACCAGGCTGTTCTTGTTCTTTAAAGCTTTAAATGAGAAACAACAGGATTGTGTCAAGAAGAATAAAAAAGTATTAAATGTCAAGTTGGGAGGTGTGGAGTGAAGAGTTAAATCAACTAAATGGGAAAAATGAATTAAAAAATACTAGAATCATGGACAAAGGGAGAAAATGGAAAAAGAAACAGATGTCACATGGGACAGCAGTGAAGGGACTGCACAAGTGGAGAAAGAATAAGGTTGAAGCAATTACCCAGCTAACCCATCACAGAGCAAGTCCAGTCTATATAGGACCTTCTCAATGCCTTTATCTTCCTCTGCACTTACTCTTAGCTACTGGAATTTCTGGCCTGCTGGTCCGTTTTCTTACCATGGTGGAGTCAGAAAAGGTGATATTTATGTGTGTAGAGAAAGGAAGGGTGCGTATCTCCTATTCAGTATTTTCTATTGATATGTAAAGTAAAGACAGTGATTGGACTTGGACTCCATTTTAGTTTTTCTTCCTTATTGTGCCACTCTGTATGTTAGCTTTTTCAGCAAGTATTCCTCCTGGCTGGACTCTATGGTGCCTTTTCCCTTGTATTTGTATATAAATACAGAATGAAGCTGTGCCTATTTCTAAATCGGAAACAGAGAACTTTACTTATGTTGTGGTTTCTGAAGGTTTTCACTTTCCCATTGAAGGAATAGAATTTCTCCCTTTCTCCTTTGTTTTTATTGTTCTTTTTTCTTCTTTCTTTCTTCCTGAACAGGACTTTCCATGAAGTCAAACACAGATATACTTCTGTTTCATCAAGTCTGAAATTATTTTCATGACTACTGAGTCAGTGAAGGATGTGATAATGACATTCAAAACTACGTAACATAGCCCAAGTCTATTCCCAAAAGCATCACTGCATTTTTTTTTTTTTTCTGTTGACTTCAGTGAGAACAGAACAACAGCGATTCTGAGAATGTTTGAAGATCCCAGCAAGGGTGGTGCAGCCTACGTGACCCCCAGACCACAAAAAGCATTAAAACAGGTCATGAAGACTATTTCAGGAATAAATAAATTAATTTAGCCAAAGCATTGCCTCTTTACTGAAAGAACCAGTAAGGTGCTTTGTATATTGCTCTTCTGTTAAGGTCCTCTGGCCACAGGAAATGCGATCAGTTTAAATATTTAATTACCTCATTATAAAATATTGACCTAGTTTTAGTTTCATTTATCATTCATTTAGCCCATTATATTTTTAGTTATGATTTTTATTCATTGATCATCTCCTATCCATAATTTTTGTCTTATATATTTTGAATTCAATGGTATTTATTTCACTGATAATAGTATCAAACGATTCATCTCTTTAAAATTTAATATTATTGAAGATGTTTTGATAGCAAGAGCGAATAGGAAATATAAAAAAAAAAGCACCTTTAACAAAAGTCTTAAAATATACACTGTTTCTGAAAATGATGTTATACATTCTTGGGTTTATATACATAGGTATATATGTATATATACATACATATATGTATATGTGTGTGTGTGTATATATATATATATATAATCTCAAAGACCATTTAAGTTTTTGAGACTGTTACCATTTTGTTTGGAAGTTTCTGGAACATAAAAAGACATGACTGAAATTAGTGCATACAGATGTATATTACAATATACTTTAAAAACTATGTATGTTGACAAAAGAAAAAGAATGGACAGAAAACTTATGTAGACAGTGCTTCAATAATCACAACGTCATTCTAAGAAAAAGCATGTTAATTTCTGAAAAGGTGGTTGATAATAAAAATAATGAAGAGAACTCTGTAGTAATCACAAAAGTAGCAGCAGTTTTAGAAGTTCTGAATCAGACACTTTCCAAAGAACAGCTGGCTTAGCAGCAAAAATTATAGTGCAGTCAATGTAAAAAATTATCTGACATGTTGTGGTGGTGCATTTCCCCCCTGCGCCCGGGCCTTAGCCATTGTGTAACGACTTAGGCAGTTAAGCGTCCCTTGACTGTACCAGGCACTCTTGCATGGCTGAGGTGGGGAGTGGCACTGATCGTACCAGGAACACTGGCTACCTGATCAAAGTAGGGAATGAAAGCAGGAGATAATCCATCACTCCTGACAGCCCTGAAGCATTCCCTACCTGGATCATAGCTCAAGTGGAATGATACAACGGTTACCACAAAATGATACCATTGTAACTGTACAACAATACCATAATCACTATCCCCGGCCACCTCGTATAGTGGCCAGGATGGAAATTTACTGATGACTAAAGCCAATCATCTTGCAAACCTATAAACAGCGGTCCCAAGCGAGACCCTCTGAGCTCTCCTGGACTGCAGCAGGCTGCGCCCAGAGTCTCCCTCTGAGTGGGACGCCTCTCAGAGTTCGCAAACTCTCAAGTTTGTGAAATTCGGAGGACCGTCGGGACCTGGGCTGAAACACTCCTTGGCCGAGGCACTCCTCAAGGCTCAACCCTTCACCCATTGAAAAATGCCAAGACATTTAGTGTGAGTATTTCATGACATTGGAGGGGAATTTTTAACAGGTACTTTTATCTAGCTTAAGGCCTTTATAACCTAGCTTCAGGCCTGTAAATTTATTTAGTTTTAGGCCTTTATATAGATCTATCTAGCTTTGGGATCCTATGTGTGATGTGTGCATGTGTTTGTATATATTAATTTAAACAACAAGTAGTAAGCATGACCTGCAATCGAGTCACTTCAACATTGTAGTAACCTTGATTAATTTGCTTTGTAGTTGCTAAAATCTCATAATTTACCTCAATGATTAAATGCTGCTAAAAACTTATGATTTACCTCAAACTGTGATTGAACTTTAAATTGCTGCTAAACACCTATAATCCCTTAAGCATAAACCATTGACCAGGTCTGAGACTAGGGGTAGATCCAGCTGCCCCTAGACCCCTCTCTGAGAAGGAGTTCAGAAAGCAAGGAGGTCTACTCTGAACCTTGTGACCCAACAGGAGGGTCTCCTTATTCCTTTTTGTATTAGACACAAACCATTGTCCAAGTCTGAGACTAAGATTGGATCCAGCTGGGTCTTCTCTGAACCTCGTGRCTCAACGGGAGGGTCTCCCATACCCCTTTTTCCTCAATCTCTGTATAAATCATTCCAATTCAATTCTGACACGATTTTTCCCTGTGTATGCTCAATCCATGTAATAAGTAACAGAGTGGACCTTGCCATCGAATTCTGTTAAGTCGCGCTTTTATAAATCTCTATTAAAATCACTTTTTGCTGATACCTTTGCCGGTGATTCTTTAAACGACCTCAGAACCACTCATTTGTGATACATGTATCTGCACCTACAGTAATAGATCATTATGTTCTATTTTCAAAGATATAATAGAAATTGAGGAAGTAATGGGATTTTATTCCAAGTGATTAGAACAACTCCTTATGGAAAAATCAGTTTTATGTATAGAGAATAACCACTAAAAATTTCTCCCTTCTGATGGCAAAGGGTGATTTGTAAAAAAAAAGAAAAGAAAAAAAATGCAGATAAACAGTATTATTCAGGCACACCACAGGTATTTGGTTCCATCTGCTAGCTTAAATACTCATAACATATTTAAAATCTAAGTTTTGAAAGTGAAGACATGGCAAGATGACAGTCCTTATTGTAAGGACATTGTAAGTCCAATGTTCTTACTGTAAATTCTTTTATTTTTCTGTCTAGAACTTAACAAAGCTGTTAACAGCCTAATGTGTAGGCTGAAACTTCATGTTGTGCATGTTTCACTTCAAGACAATCAATTTTTTATTTACACATCAAATATTTCTGCCAGAATACAACTTTGGGGCTGAAAAAGATGCACTGTGCTATCCCTAATGAAATATTACATCTTTTTATTTATTTATTTATTTATTTATTTCCATTGTTTTGGTTCTAGGTGTCTTGGAACAAAGATTAAAGTTTTTATAAGTAAGTGGATGTAAATTGCCAAATTTATGATCATGTGAAGAATTATGCTTGTTGAGTAAAGACTTACTAAACTGCAAGAGTAAATTCTCTGAATAGCCCACTACCACCATAAGCACCAATAAGTGCTCCCCTGCTCTTTCCCCACACTTTTACCTGTTAAATTCATGGTTGTTGATAATAAAAATAAGAGTGTGAAAAAAAGGTAAAATACCTGGATATGAATGCTGGTATTCCAGACCAAGTTCAACTGTGATAACTTGTAAAATTCTATTAAAAAAAAAAAAAAGG
>JAYKAV010000354.1:0-48584 GCA_035582835.1 Phoebastria nigripes | reverse complement strand
CCAAAAAACAAACCAAAAAACAAAACAACAAAACCAAAAACCCCCAAACAAACAAACAGAAGAACACAACAAAACCCCATAAATCTTAAATATATGAAGATAGAGACAAAGTTGACATCTAACTCCTTGACATGAAACACAGGGAGCAGAAAGATGACATTTTCTTTACTAACATGGAAAAGGAAGCCAGCAGGAGGACAAATTCTGAGATTGTACAAAAGCAAGATCTGGAAAGTATCTATTGGTGTCATCAGTAACGCTGAAATGTCAAATGGACACAAAGAGTTATTTTAAGGTAAACTTACCTAACACAGGGATGGTTTGAAGATGAGATCATATAGTTACAAGGGCATATATTTTTTAGACTTAGGAATAATGTTTGAAACAAAGCATGGAATAAAAATTTTCTGAGTTTCAGTTGTGCATACTCTTGAGATGTTTTTTATGAAGACACTTGTATGACATTTGGAAAAAACACCACCTATACCCTGTTTCCCGTTCAGTAGGCTGCCCTTTATAGAAAAAAAAGTATGGGATGGATCTGGAAGCTAGCTGAAGGAATGGAAACTTCAAATTTAAAGAATGGAGAGTTTGTGGTGGTGCATACTAAAACGAACCCAGAAATGTTGAGGGGCATCATATTAGGTTATGCAGTATGATTTTTTTTTGAAGGTATAGTATATTAATTCTACTTCATGTCATAATATACATGGGAAGGCTGGATAGAAACAATCCATGATCTAAGAAAGAAGACATGTCATTTTAGTATTGTAATTTTAATACAGAAAAAATACTGAAAAAAACAAATAAGATTTTCTTGAAAGGAAATGAAACAAATGAACACAACTGAAAAATAYATGTCTGACTTCAGCAATGAAGATGAGTAGAATGTGATATGGGGAACTTTATGCTATAGAACTTCTACATTCTTATGACAAAAAAGATATGCAGCAAGAAAGAGAAAAACACACAGGCTGAGCATAGTTTTGGCTTTTTACATGATCCCAGATTTACCAAAGGAATATGTGAATATACAGCAAAGGAAAGCATAACAAGGGAAAAACATAGAACAGCTTTAGAAATTTCAGACTTTTGCCATGCAGTTTGAAATTATATGAAATTAGTTGTAATGGGTTGAATGAATAAAGACAAGTACTATGAGCATTATACATTAGAAAAATATAAAGGCTGCTATATAAAAATTACAAGTTTGGAGAAGTCTAAAATGTAAAAGCTGAGAAATGTGATCCTGCAAATGTACAAATAACAGTCAAAAGTCTATTAAATAGATTGGTAGTGTCCAAGAGAAAGTGAGTTGTTTGCATTATAGAATAGTTAAATAAATGAAACTTCAGATCTGTGCTACTCTAAAGATTAAAAGGAAGAAAAAGCAAACAGGGATGTTAATAAAATTAACTATTTCCCTAATAAAGGGAATCAACCTGCATAAATGCAAAATTCCTGATTTTGCAGGTGCATATGAACAAGAGGGGCAATACAGACTGATTCTCTTCACCGAGTGTTGGATCTTTTTTTTTTTTTTTTCTCTTTTACTGGAGTACTTTTTTAATCATTCACTTTTCTCTTATAAAATAAACACAAACTGGTATTTCAGTTTTATCCCAGGGGAAAAGAAAAAAAAAAAAAAAAAAAAAAAAAAAAAAAAAAAAAAAAAAAAAAAAAAAATCAAAGAAACAGTACTAGATCTAATATTCTTGAGGCTGAATAATGGACCTACTGACAAATAAAGTCTGTGGTTAAGGCCATTTGAATAGTAGAAATATCCCATGGCTGCTGGTTCCACATGCTTAATTATATCAACACCAGTTTTGCCCCATAGTGTAGCTATTTGAAATTTTCTGTAGCTTTCAGCTATGTAAGTGATGAACCTGGGAATCACAATGGCAACACATTTGGTAAATGCTTTCTCTTTTTTAATGTTAAGTGAGTCACTAATCTCTACTTCCAACTACTGTTGTCAGCTCTGTGTGAAAAGCTGTGTCAATGGGTTTCACACAGCGGTATAATCATAGATTAGAAAAAAAATTGGAAATTGATGTTAAAAGTTAACTTGGAAAAAACAAGTCAGTCAGCTCTCAGGAATACTGCTAGCTAGCTTTTAATGTCACAAACATACTTTTCGTAGAAACTCAGTTCCTCTGTTATTTTCAGAGAAAATAAACTGTGACAAGTTCTGTAAGAAGTTTGTTCACTGTTGTAGAGGCTTACTCTTTCTGTTGACCTGTTCTCTGTATTTAGAAGTCAAGGGTAATTAGTCACCTTTTTTATTGTTAATGCAAGATTTTAATTTCCATACTTATGCCTCAGGCCTTTGACTTTCAAACTAAGGCTGTTGTTCTTCTGGAAACTGTATAAGCTTTCTGCCCAAAGGACACAGAAGAGGATCAGCCACTTCAAATCTGTTTGAAACCCTTAGCACTCTAATTTATCCAGGAAAAAAAGAACCTATCACTGAACTGTTTTAAAGAGCCTAGAGCATTTTAGGAATCTTCGTACATGACTTCCTAAAGTTCGATAATACTTCAAATCTGTTAGAAGTAAATAAGACGTACATTTCTAAGTCTGATTACATCAGCATAGCCTGTGAACCATAGAGATCACRACAGATGTTTAAAGAAATTCATAACATGCTAGTTTAGATATTGAGTGAAATATAACTGTGGAAGTGCAGTTTCCACTGTTTTACTCCTTTCTTCAGTGAAAGCTATATCTAATATCTCTATTTAGTGCATTACATATGGTTATTCCTATAGTCCTTTTGTAAATGCTCATTTACATCCATCACAGCCAAACACATGCTAAATATTAATGTCAACCCCTTTAAACTTTTGGTCTGGAAAATTATAATAAAATTGCATTAGGCAGTTAGATTTTTCTATAATGGACTTCAAAAGGCCAAGGCAGATATCAAGGAAAGAGAAAGTGATTGAAATTTCTGACTCATCAAGGAAGAAAATGATCACAGTCTGTGCTAGGTATTCTGTAAATGCTCAGATACAATAAGAAAAAAAATGACATTTGAAAACAAGGGTATGATTTGAATCCAGAATGATGACTTTACCTATTTTTTTTTTAACAAGATGCTCTAAACATGGTAAAAAATACTAGTTTGAATCGATCTATTTATGCCCTCTGTGAAAGATGGAAAAAGACAGATACCTAGTYTTTGTGATCAATTAGTAATTTATGACAAATTTAAAGGTTATTAATCTGTGTCACACACAACAAAATAATTCTCATCTTATTTTTTCATGATCAAGTTGAGGGTTATAAAAAGCTTTCACATCAGTTAAATGATTAACAAAGAAAAGAATGAATACCAATACCTGCTGATTATAGACTAACTTTCAAAACCCCAATATTTATTGAGAAAAGTGATTGTTATGTGCATGCAAAGATCTAATGAATATCAAAAAAGGTCCAGAATGCATGCAGAAGTGTTAGGAGGTCAAATCTTTGAAGGTTTGCTTGAACAAGTAGAGGAAACCGTTTCAAGTATACAATGATATGTAATACTTTTCAGCTGGTATTAGTTGATAAGGCTAAAAGAGAGGAACAATTACTATTTATTGTTTAATAATAAAGTTGCTGGAAGGATCAGCAAGGAAGGAAGCTCTCAAAAGGTGACAAGCAAGGAAAAAGATTATTCATGTTTGGATACACACAGTGTGAAGCACTGGACAAGCTACAGATCTGTAACAATATCACAAAGAATACTTAGCAGAATCGAGCAAACAAGCAAGGTATTGGTACTTTTTTTTTTTTTTATAGTAATCTAGGAAAGCCTGGAAAATTATTCTCTCAAAGGAAGCATTGCTTATATTAAACATTTCTACAATGCCCATGTTTTTTTTTCAGTTACGACTAAGTTTTGTGAATAGAAAATTTGCAAATCATAGTGAATATAGTCAGTGTTCTGAAAAAGAAATAATTATCTGGAGATCCTGGGATATCCTGGAGTCATTAGACAACCAGCTTACCTTCTAACTAGAGAAGTCTCCTGTAAGCATCTGCAAACTGACCATTATGAACACCAATGTTGATAACTGAAGTTAATTTGGAGATTTGGAACAACAACAATCACATCCCAACACAAAARCAACCATGTTACCATTTTGCCATGAAACTTTTTTTCCGCAAAACCCTATGGGTAAGAGGAAAACAAACCTTTTTCTTTAACTTGGGCAAAACAATGTTCTAGTCTTGTGTAAGAATTTATTTACTTTTCTCTAAAACATCTGCAAAGTTAAAATATGTTGCTGAAAGTGGAAAAATTCATCCTGAATTTGTGAAGTTATAGTCTGTAGTGGGTCTGGCTGTGATGGTGTTAATTTTCTTCATAGCAGCACGTATGGTGCTATGTTTTGGATCTGTGACCAAAATAGTGCTGATAACACACCAACATTTTATCTATTGCTGAACAGTGTTTGCACAATCTGAAGGCCTTCTCTGTTTCTCACTCTGCTCCCCCCATCCCACCGCCCACAGTGAGTAGGTGTGCAGGAAGCTGGAAGGGGAGGTATTGCTATTGCTTGGAGACTGTCTGGGCATCGTTTTGCTTGTGGGAGGTGATGAGTGCCTTTGCATTGCTTCCTTTCCTTTCCTTGCCTTTCCTTGCCTTGCCTTGCCTTGCCTTGCCTTGCCTTGCCTTTCTTTGCTTTGCCTTGCCTTGCCTTGCCTTGCCTCACCTCGCCTTGCCTAGCCTCACCTCACCTTGCCTTTCTTTGCTTTGCCTCCCCTCGCCTTGCCTCACCTCGCCATGTTTTACCTTGCCTTGCCTTGCCTTGCCTTACCTTTACTTATTAAACTGTCTTTTTCTTGACCCACAGGTTTTCTCCCTTTTGCTCTTCCTATTCTCTCCCCCATCCCGCTGGTATGTGTGTAAGCGAGTAGCTGTGCACGGCTTAGCTTCTACCTGTGGTCAACCCACCACATGGTCTCATAATGCAACATGTGAAGCACGCTATTACATGGGCAATCAGGCCTGGTTTTAATTTCAAGACTGACATCGTTACTGAATACAACAGAAGCAAGCAGTGAAAAATAAATCCATGGAATATATCCTGTCTCCAGCAAACTTCTTTCAAAGAAGCTTGTCAGACTTTGTTGAACAAGACTTGTTTTCTTTTTATTGGAAAGCATGCATGATTAACACATTTTTTAATTTTGCTTCACATTGATATACCTGGTGATCTTTTCAGATGAAAAAAAAAAAAAAAATTGTAGAAAGGAATGGTAATTTTCTTTAAAAAAATATATTATTCTATCATCTTCTCTATTTTTATTAACATTTTGAAAAGATGAAGTTAAAAATGTTACCTATTTCAGAAGAAATAGCTTGGGAAGTTTCTGAAAAAAAAAGTTTCATAATAAAGAATAGAATTTGAAAACAACAATGAGCTAGGTTATAAACAAAAAGCTTTAAGAATAGTAGATTATATTGTACTTTTAACATTTACTGTATGGCTTAGTAATCTCTTTATGTGATGGAACCCAGTTAAACACTGACACTACCGATTTCACAAAGAAGTGCTTCAAAATGAAATTTTTGAACATTACTCATAAATTCTAAGGATGAATATAATAAAGAACCAACTACTTTCTAGGAAAAAAAAAGAAGTTTTTAAATTGTTTTCATTTATTGCTATTCTTTCTAACATACATCTTTTAAAAAGCCAAATTAGAAAAGCTTAAAACTTTTCTAATAGCCTTCTGACTGTGAAATATTTAAACAGAAATCTTATAGAAAGCAACCATATAACAAGTCTTTTCTGCTAACCTCTTCCCAGAATCAACATCCTGATGTAGCTTCCAAAGCAGCCATGGATTAATGATATTCCTTCCCTGCAGCTCATCCTTACTGTTTTCTATATCTTTGAAAAATATTCTATTACTTAATCTAGTAAAGTTATATGCTCAGTAAGTTCTTCACAATATTGCAATCAACGATGCAAGTAATTGCACTTGATGAAATTATTAAAGAAATATAAAAAATGCCCTCTGATCAAGTTTCTAAAACTCAAGTATGTGCACATTGCTTAAATGGAAAGACCTTTTAATCCCTAAGACAATTTGACATGATGTTGAAAACCAATGTGCTGTTACAAGTTGCATTTACATTTTATTTAACTTATGTAGAAATTAAAAACTTTTTAATAGTTTTTTTCTTAATACTGGTCAACTTCCATCCCTCATCAATTGTTACTATATATTAATGAGCTCATGACAGAATACAGTGGATAAAATTCTAAATTTGTGGTATTCAGGATGTTAAACAAGATGATGGAATTCATTACACCTGGCCTTAAATGTAATAAATAAGCTTAAATTTTGATCTATTAAGACTTCTGTTATGTCTAGCAGAGCAATTAGAAAATATTAAGTTGAATTAATAACACATCTTAACATTTTCCCTAGAATTCCATTAACAGAAATAGTAATATGGGGAGGGGATGGGCTGTGGTAGTAATTATGGATGAAAGGAGAATGCTCTTACTTCTATTTTTCTCGAAGAAGGCTATCATCTGCAAATCTTCTAACAAGATTAGTGGAAAAAGTTATTTTTCTGGAGGGATAAAAGCAAGACTACATTAAGACTGAACACATCAGCAAAAATCTTTACTTGTTCTTACAGCTGTTTTAAATTTCCTCTGGAAGTTATATCTAAAAAATTATAAGACCAGTCCAAATAATTTATGATACATTAATAATTCTGCTTAGAAGAATGCAAGGATGAAGCACAACAACTGTTACACCTTTTCCTAAGGGGATTGTTGTAGTTTAATTCTAGCAAAGGGAGAAGTATGTCAGAATCCTTAATTTCATTGCTAGGTGCGTCACTTACTCCTCATGAACATTCAGTGGGTCATAGACTTACATTTGTTAGGTTGGGTACATAAATATAGGCATTTAAATCCACCTCCAGACAGTGCATTAAATGGACAGCTACTAGGTAGCCAGGCATAGCAGCACCACATTTTCATTTTAAAAGGAATAAGATTTACTGTCAGCTAGTACTAACAATGTTGTTGTTCAAAGTGCTTCTCATTTTAATTAAGGGAAATGATTTCACAAACTCTGGGAGTAACAGCAGCATTCAGTTTAGCTAATAGAAGGATCAACAGTGTTGGCACTTAATTCTTTTCCTCATATTTCTATAGATTGCCGAGGCAGCAAAACGGTTCTAGGAATATGGGACAGTTCCAGATGGTAGACCAAAATTTAGGCTCAATTCAGTAGTCTAGACACACACATATACTGTCATTTGAGATCTCTTATCTTGTCAGAGACATCTACATGGAATGGACAGGTAAGATGCAGGATCCATGAGAACTATGCATGTCATAGACTGATAGGTTAGCAGCATAAATTTCATTATCTGATTATATTAGAAAATTAAATCATGTATTTAGTATCCTTTTAGGTTCAATGGAACATTGTCACTGTAGTTCCACAGCTAGTCTGGTCTTTAGACACCTGTGTGTGCCCTGGACAGGTGATTTAGATCCTGTATACTGCCTGACTTCCAGCATTAACTCCAGAAGAGCACAGATCTTTCATAGCCATGACATAGCTGCCATCTATGTATACATGACTGAGATGTCGTACCTTACTTTAAGTGGCATTAGATGTCTCTGTGTGTGCAGCTGAATACCATTGGGGGTTCTGCAGATTTAACAGCTATAGATGTCATGCTAGGATGAGCACGTCTTCTGACTGCCATGACTCCATTGACTATATCACCACTGCCTATAACGGGAGGTAAGAAAGCTAGATCACATACAGACATTATGGTTTGAGTCATTTGGCCATACATAGATGCCCTCATTTGAGACTGTGGTCTGAGGTATATCACCTGGCTTCTGACTGCCAGTCCAAGAAGGCACAAATCTCCCAATGGTATTATGTTAACCTCTGTTATGTTTGAATGTCCTTCATGAATGCTGTGGTCTCCTTAGCGTACCTCATGCAGTACTAGGCACCTTTTTTGTGTGCAACTGAATTGACTGCTACACTGAGATATATTTAGGTGACTGAAGCTTGAAGCTGTATACAACTTGTACATTATTCTATTGGCTTAAATC
Source organism: Phoebastria nigripes (assembly GCA_035582835.1). NCBI lineage: Eukaryota > Metazoa > Chordata > Aves > Procellariiformes > Diomedeidae > Phoebastria > Phoebastria nigripes. Next base: position 40,479 of record JAYKAV010000354.1, on the reverse strand, counting down.
ATGAGTTCAGTTTCTTTGCTTACCAGACAGAACAATATTTAGAAGAATTCCAGGCAACATTCAAGCCACTATCTGTATTTAGTGCTGTTTAGATTTAGTAATGTAACATACACCTTCCTCTGATGAAAAATGTATTGCAGTAGAATAAGGAATATAACAAAAAGATACTCAAAGAACAACTACTTTTAATTGTATTATTTTGAAAAAAACTTTGAAATCTTATTAGTTATACTCACACAAAGTTAATGTGAACTTTTAAATTGATGATAATAGTAAGTAGTGCAACAGCTTAGCAACTGATAAGCAAAGGCAGTAGAAGGCCTGCATGGATGAACAGGGAGCTTCTGACTAAATTCAGACATAGAAAGCAAGCACGCAAGAGGTGGAAGCAGGGACAGATGACCTATCTGAACATAAAGGGATGAGTTTAGGAAAGCCAAAGCCCATCTGGAGTTGAATCTGATGAGAGATGTGAAGGGCAACAAGAAAGGATTCTACAAGTATATCAGCAGCAAAAGGAAGACTAGGGAAAACATTAGTCCAATGCAGTAAGGAAGAGGAGATCTAGTAACAAAGGTCATGGAAAAGACCCAAGTACTCAATGCCTTCTTCACCTCAGTCTTTACCAGTAAGGCCGGTCTTCAGGAATCCCATGTCCCTGTGACCACAAGGAAAGTCTGGAGGGAGGAAGACTTACCCTTGGTGGAGGAGGATAAGGCTAGGGAACATTTAAACAAACTGGACATACACAAGTCCACAAGGTCTAGTGGGATGAATTCACAAGCGCTGAGGGAGCTGGCCAATGTAATTTTGAGGCTACTCTCCATAATCTTTGAAAGTTCATGGTGATCAGGACAACTTGCTGAGGAGTGGAAGAAAGAAACTGTCACTGATATCTTGAGGAAGGACAAGAAGAAAAATCTGGGGAACTAAAGTCAGTCAGCCTCACCTCAATCCCTAGGAAAGGGATGCAGCAAATCATCCTGGAAACCATTTCCAAACATGGAAAGGACAAGGTGGTTGGGAATAGTAAGCATGGATTTATGAAGAGGTAATGATGTTTAATCAAACCAATAGCCTTCTACAATCAGATGAGTGGTGTGGATGAGGGGAGAACAGTGAATGTTGTTTATCTTAACTTTGGCAAAGCCTTTGAAACTTTATCCTGTGAAATCCTCATAGACAAGCTGATAAAGTATGTGCTAGGTAAGTGGACAGTGAAGTGGACTGAAAACTAGCTGAACTGCTAGGTTCAGAAAGTTGTCATCAGCAGTGTAAGGAGCAGCTGAAGCCCAGTCACCAGTGTTGTAGCCCAGGGGCTGGTACTGGCTCCAATACTGCTTAGATTCATTAATGATCTGGATGATGGGGCAGAATACACCCTCAGCAAGTTTGCTGATGATACAAAACTGGTAGGAGTGGTTGATGCACCAGCTGGTTGTGCTGCCACCCAGAGGGATCTCAGCAAGCTAGAGAAATGGGCAGGAAGGAACTTCATGAAGTTCAGCAATGGGTAATGCCAATTTCTGCCCTTTGGGAATGAATAACCCCATGCACCAGTAAATGCTGTGGGCTTACCAGCTGGAGAGCAGCTTTGCAGAAAAGGATGCGGGGGTCCTGGTAGACAACAAGCTGATCATGAGCTAGCAAAATACCCTTTATGGCAAAGAAGACCAACAGCCTCCAGGGCTGCATTAGGCAGAGCATTGCCAGCAGGTTGGGGTAGGTGATCCTTCCCCTCTACTCAGTCCTGGTGAGACACACCTCCAGTGATGGGTCAAGTGCTGACCTCCCCAGCATAAGAGAGACAGGAATGTATTGGAGCAAGTTCAGCTAACAGTCACGGAGATAACTGAAGCATCTGACATACAAGGAGAGGCTGAGGGCAAGCTGGGATTTTTCAGCCTTGAGAAGAGAAGGGCCAGGGGGTTCTTATCAAAGTGTATAAATGCATGATAGGAGAAGTAAAGAAGATGGAGCCAGACTCTTCTCAGTGGTGTCCAGTGACAGAACAAGAGGTAATGGGCACAAGCTGAAACACAAGCAACTCTGTTTAAACCTATGGAACATCTTTTTTACAGTGAAGGCAGTTGAACACTGGAGCAGGTTACCTGCAGTAGTTGTGGAGTCTCCATCCCTGGACATATTGGATGCCTGACTGGACACTGCCCTGGGCAACCTGCTTTAGCTGACCCTGGTCTGAACAGGGTTTTTGGATTCCAAAATTCCAATCCAAACATCCCTTCCAACTTCAACTTTTCTATCATTTTAAGATCTTCAGGTATACCAATTTTACTCTTGCTGCATCCTATACTTAAATAAAAGGACCAGAAATGGGATTTTTTAAAGTTCTTTTTCTAAATTTCCTGTAATATGGGAGGAATTACTTATACAGAAAATTGAGAATTCGGGCATGTCATAGTTTTCTTCGTTTCAGTTATTGAACATTAAGACCTTGTGTTTGCGATTCTATACATCTAAGATGTAGGCTATGCTAATTCATGGGTGACTTCTAGTTATCCTTTTTGTAATACACTGTGAAGAGACAATGAAATTGTTGCATCAAAACAAGAATCGTAAAAAGAAGAAACACTATTTGAGGAATTTTGATAATATCGTTATTACAAGAAAACGTATTCTGCAAATTCTACTTGGTCAGTCCTGAAAACAGTCAGAAAGCATTAAAATTATTTGTAAATGAAGCCATTTACATATTTACCATTTACTGTTTAACAGATTATACCAAGCAACTTACTCACAACCTTCCGCTGATGCAGATGGGGGCAAATTCACACCATACTGGGTATTCAAGAAAACTCACTACATTTTTCCATAAGTTGAGTTCCGTACGATGGTCCTTCTGTAGAAGAGATTATCATATTTTATTTATGGTAAAAAGCTCAGTGTAAGAGAGCAAATACTCCTATTTCTCTGCATTGCACTAACATTCTCAAGGTTTTTAAACTGACTTTTCTTCAGTAATTCAAATACAGGATCTTATCATTTCACTTTTTTGGAGATGTGATATGTTCAGTCTGAATCTTAACAGTGTTATAGCTAGCAGCCAAAGCATATCCTTCTGAATTTTTGACATCTTTATGAGCACAACTGTTTTCTTTGGGGGGGCGGGGGAGGGGAAGTATGTTTTCTGTGAACAGAAAAGGCAGATTTATCTTATTTGTTGCTGACTGTCATGGGTATAAGAATGAATGGACTGAGGTTTATAACATGTGTTTCTTGAGCATATATTCCTCTAAGGATGTAGATTTAAGGCCTTCTGAAATCAAATCCCAAGGGAAGAGTATGTCAGAGGATACTAAAAACAGCTGGGTATTGTTCACACTGGGTTTCTAAAATTAAAACAAAACCAAAAAACCAAAAAAACCCCAAACCCATTAAGTTTAAATGTCAAACTTCTTTTTTTTTCCCCAGATAATATCTAGCATTCTGCTTTTTTATCATAAAAGGTCAATGTATCCTGGCACTTATCCTCTTGTGATTTACCCACATAAAGATCAGGAGTAACTCCATCAAGATCAAAGGTCCTACCATTGTAGAAGCTGAAGCTGAAACGTATTAGATCCCATAAAAGATATTCTACTATATACATAGGGCTCAATTAGTTAAGCAGACCATTATACCAATTTGTTTGAACACACCGTAGAAGACCAGAAGAATGATTGTTCACTGCCACTGTCAGATTTCCATCTTTACAGTCACACCAGTGTGTGTTCTGCCAGCCTGATAGTGGAAGGGATTCAATGATTTGTTCAGACCTGGCAAGTCTTACTAGAATTTCATATTTTTTTACATTTTTTTTATTTTATGTTTCTTTTACAAAGAGAATATCATGAATACAACTTCCAGTTCTGCTAGATTCCTTGTGAACAAGGCAATGAGGCACATACCTGTACCTGGCTTGCACTTCCTAAAATTTCCAAGACAATTAAATAGATGGCTTTCTAAGAGAGAGAGAGGAGTGAATCAAATCCTTAGGTTACCAGCTACACTGCAGGACAATGTGTAATTTTGGTGCCTGTTGTCATTTATATTGTACTTCACAGATGTTAAGTACTTAGTATTTTATCTCAACTTCACAGGAAACTAAGGGAGAAAAGTTAATGACTTGGCAATAAAGGACAGAGCACCAGAGATATGGTTTGAGTGCAGAAATTTGCTTTGTGTAATCTAATAAATCATGCTGTTCATATGTTATTTAGATGCCAGTAGATCTTTTCAGAAAGGCACAGAGCTCAGTTGGACTTGGCTGTAACACTAGGGTTATCAGTGTCAGCCTGATATTGCCTCCAAAATCTCTGAACCGATCTGGGGGACCTCCAAAACCCAAATCAACATTTGTCAGTTTTTTCTTAGACCCTGAGGAACAGATCAAGGCAAGTGTGGAAGGAAGAGCATGAGGAGGGAAGTGCAACTAATGTCTGATCTTTATAGCAGAGAGATTTTGAACAGTGGCGTTAATCTGTATGTTTAGCTTTTCTTCACATAAAAGATGAGATGAGATTTGTCTTGACATTTCTAGGTCCTCAAAACTAATCACATACTAGAAAGAAACAAGAAAAGAAAAGAAAAAAAGATGATAAAGTATAGATGAGAATGCAAAAGTGATCATTAATGTAGCCCTTACATTTCAGTTCATAATATAATCATGTTTAGGCTTGGTATTTAAACTACAGCACGATTACAGTACTAACTAGCATACATAATCAACACATACAACTTAAATTTACATAGAAAAATAAGTAAGGACATTGCTCACAAAGTAGCTTGAGTCTTATGTTAATAAGACTTTTATTTTTAGCAAACATAGGAGCAACATGTAAAGAGATGTTATCAACTAACTAAAAGTTAACTCCCACTCTCAAAATATTAAAAGAAAGTACATTTCAAGATACATTAAATTGTTTTGATTTTATAATTGTGATGGGTTTTCTTCCCATGCCTAGTCCTAGTTGTAGTCCCGAATTCTATCAGATGAATCCATATCCATAGTGAAATTCATAGCAAAAAGAGGAAAACTCAGGTTTTCACAAAATACAGTCATTCTTAAGGACTTTCACCAGGAGTATAAGCAATTAGTGAGGTACTTCGAAATAATAAATGAAGTACTTAAGAATTCATAAAACATCCAAGAAAAAAAGAAAACACATATCGAAGAGGTTATATTACCATCAGTAGCACGGTATTTCTCTTACTATATCAATAATGTGCATGAATGAGTGGTGTTATTAGATGAATGAGTTCATCTGTGATATAAGAAAAAGGAATCTTCCAATATGTTGTTTTACAGGAAAATCCAAGAAGAACTTGAAACACATTTTCACCGTGCATATGGCTGTAAGATTACTGTGATAGCATTTAATAAATTAGGTTTCCAAATAAGGTTAGAGCTTATTTAACCTATTAATTATCAGTGAAGTAGAAAAAGAACATATATACTGAGCTCCAAATCATTCTTCTGGAACTGCAAAATGCAAGCTGCCATGTAAATATTTCTGCCAGCAGCTTAATAGTAACAAATGATGTTATTTCTCAAGGTCAGAAAAACTTTCACTGTAAAATTTGGATACTGATCATATAATATGTTGTTTACCTTCCTCCTGTAAATTAAAATTATTTATTTTTGTCAGTATTACCTATATATTAATGAGTCTCATTCTAAAAAAAAAAAAAAAAATTAACTGTACATTGCATTTTTTGTGAAGTTTAATCAATTTTTTCTTTAAGGTCAAGCACAACAGTGTTTCCAGAGGAAAAAAAGAAGTTAGAAAATCAGCATGAAATGTCAAATGTACTTTTAGGAATCAGTTTCTATGATCAAAACTTAGGTATGATTATATTTTATGTTTTAATCTGTAATTCCTAGATTCTAGATGCTGATGTCCTTACTGGATTTGGAGCATATCCTACACATTACATCTCTGAGATCAATGAAGAAAGATAAATAAGGGAATGAGACTCCTACTCCTTGATTGGAATGACATAATTCTCTCTTGTTTGAACTGTTCTGTGTCTGAAATGAGGAAATTAGTCACTTTTCTGTTAATTTTCAATCAGTGGCAAATCAAACTTGGACATGGAAAAATACAGTTAGCAAATGGATATACAATACAAAGCTGGAATTATATTTTGGACACAGTTCTCAAAGTCACAGAATGGCTGAGCTTGGAAGGAACCTCTGGAAGTCACCTGGTCCAACCACCCTGCTCAAGCAGGGCCACCTAAAGCCAGTTGCCCAGGACCATGTCCAGACAACTTTTAAATATCTTTATAGAATTAGACTCCACAACATCCCTAGGCAACCTATGCTCCGTCACCCTCACAGTGAAAAAGGGTTTCCTGATGTTCAGCCAGAACCTTCTGTGTTTCAGGTTGTGCCCATTGGCTCTTGTCCTGTCACTGGTCACCACTGAAAAAAGCCTGGCTCTGTCCTCTATGAACCTTTTCTTCAGGTATTTATATACATTGATAATATTTCCCCTGAGCCTTCCCCTCTCTAGGCTGAACAGTCCCAGCTCTCTCAGCCTTTTCTCATAGGAGAGATGCTCCAGTCCCTTAATCATCCTTGTGACCATTTGTTGGACTCTCTCCAGTATGTCCATGTTTCTTTTGTACTGAGGAGCCCAGAACTGGACACAGCAGTCCAGGTGTGGCCTCTTCAGGGCTGAGTAGAGGGGAAGGATCACCTACCTCGACCTGCTGGCAACACTCCTCCTAAATCAGCCCATTAACCTTCTTTGTGGCAAGGGCACATGGTTGGCACATGTTCAACTTATTCTCCACTGGTACTGCCAGGTCCTTTCCTGCCAAGCTGCTCTCCACCTGGACGGTCCCCAGCATATACTGGTGTTGGAGTTGTTCCTTCCCAGGTGCAGGACTTTGCACTTCCCTTTGTTGAACTTCATGAGGTTCCTGTCAGCCCATTTCTCCAGCCTGTCAAGGTCCCTCTGGATGTCAGTATCCTCCTAGTTTTGAGTCATCAACAAACTTGCTGAGGGTGAACTCTGCCCCATCATCCAGATCATTAATGAATATGTTAAACAAGATTGGACCCAGTATTGACCCCTGGGGTACACCATACAATGCAGTTGCCAGAACATAGCCTCCTAGTTTGAGATTCTAGGGTATTCAAGTCAGGCACACAGAAATGAAAGATATGACTGAAGATTTAAAGGATACCCTGCCCCTTCTGTAGTATTGACCGAAAGCTGGGTGAAATACCACCAATCACTTCGAATGACTCTAGATAGTAATGTTTGTGCCACCAAGATCCAGTCTGGATTCAGATCCAGAGTGTAGACATGTAAATTTTGGCATCTACATTTAAAAGTTAGTATGTGAGAGAGGTTTCTAAATTTCCATTATATTCAATGAAGGTCTAGGTGTGGATTCAGTTGCTTAAGCATAGGCATTGGTTCAACGTTGTATGATTTACTGTATCCCATCTGGCCCTCAGGTGCTTGACCAGAAGAGTGCATGTCTGCTGTTAATTCTGTATCACATCTGCCAGGCTTATGTGGATGTCTCAAGCACTTAGAAAGCCAAAATAGCACTTGGTATTTATGTTTAGGCAATTGAATCCCACTTTATATATACACTGTGTATAGTAGGGCCTTAGACACTTGGTTTGCCTGTTAAACCTGTAGGTTTAATTTGACATGTCTACAGCCTGGACCCTAATTTGTTTCCCCATGATGTTCATATTCCTCCTTAAAATCTCACTCTTCCAGATAAGTTTGCATCTTAGGTTTACTCACTGTTTTCCCTTTCATAGTATCTTTTGCATCAGGTTATTATATGGTGAAAGGCATAATTAATGTGCTAATGAAGGTGATGTGTTAATGAGAATTAGTATGAATTAGTGCATGAACTATTCAATGCAGTCTTAGGAGGCTATTGACAAGAGAAGGTTGCTGAGATGGTGAGTTTATTCTGGATTCCATGCACAGAATCCCTAACTTTAGCAAACTAAAATATTCTATGTGTTTAGTTGGACAAAATGCTTATGAAATGCTGCAAAAATATTATGTCTATAAATTGCCTGAAATATTCAAAAGGTAGCTGTTCTTCTACCCAAGTGTAAATTCATGAAGTTTTAATGTAAGTGCATCAAATTAAGGATCCTGTGTGCTCAAGTGACTTCTCTTCACAAAATTGTGCATGCAAACATTGGAGGTTGGCTTTCCGCCCCCTTTGAAATTCTGGTTGACTGAATTTTCACATTCTGAGTTGTCTTGCTTTTGCTGTTTAATAAAACATATGGACATATTGTTCCACAAGATAAATTCTGGCTTACAACTGAATCCCCAAGAAATATTTTTTATAAGTGTCTGGGGGAGAGTAAAATGAGACAGTAGCTGGATGAGTGACGGGGGTTCACCACTTGTCTCTTTGTACTTGAGGATCTTTTATCCTCTTGCCACAGCAGGACTACAAATGTTTTTGTTCCTTTCACAGGGACTTTTATTTTCTGTCTCCTTTTACTGTCTATACATTACAATGCTAGACTGCTAAGGAAAAATAAAAAATCTAGAAACATCCCAGTAGGAAAGATCAGTGAGTGCTACTCTCAATCAGTAGGGGTATCCTAAAGGACATGATTTGCTCCTGGCAACTAACCATTCCCCAAGGGTGCTGCTTGACTGTATGCGGGAACTACACCTCTGAGGCAGCAGATTTTACAGTCACACTGCTGGAGAGAGTGTTTTTACCTATCAAAAGCAATGAAGGGGCGATCAGAGTAAAGTGCTGATGATTTTTGTCCATGATACTTAGAAGTGAAAGTTCAAATGGAAATTTAAAAGAGATTACACATGGAGTGCAATATATAAAATTCTGAAGCTGAAAATGCCTAAGTGCCTATACGACAAAACAGAAAGTAAAGACTTATTAAAGTATTTTGAATAATGGAGAATAACATTAGGTTTTTGTCTTTTGGGTATCATATATTAATGAAGATAAAAGAAATCTGATGATGATGATGATTCTCTAGGTCTTGGTATTATAACAAAAAAATTCTGAATTTTCAAATTTGAATGTTAGACATTTAAACTGCAGTCATCTGTCCTTGCCTAGGCATATAGGTCTGCTTAAAGCATTTAAAGGCTTGTTTCTAATTTGTCTCTCTACTAACTGAAGAAGTTGTGAGAACAGATGAGGAAGGAGCCAAACAAGATGCTACCCTTTGGACATTATACTTAAGATAGCTGGGTTTTAAACATGAGATGTGAATGGAGAGATTTAGATTCATTGGTTATATTAATGCTGATAATCAACACAGGCCAAGGAACACGCTCTTGTCCTGAGGTCAGGTGGCATGACACAGACTGTGTTCAAAGACCTAAACTATATTAACCCTCAGAAGAGTGCAAGAAAAAGTATTCTCTGGCCCATGTTATCTCTTGAAACATGTGTGAACGTATCTAGGTGAGAACCATTTGGCACAATCTAGAGCTATGCCATAGAGCTTGTTAACAGTATGGATAAGCATGAGACAGGCCAGAAAATGAATCTAAGCACTTGAGAAGAAAATCACTTTCATTTCTTTTTTTAGTAACAAGAATGGCAAAAAAAGGAATATTAGAAAAATCAGATGTAGTAGAACTGATGCAGAGTGAGAGGTAGGAATCAATGGGATTTCTTCTCGCCCACTTCAAGAAGCGGGAAAGATGGTCCCCATCAATCTGCTGGCCAAGTATTGCAGTTGAATGATCAATGGAGTGGCATTGCCTGTTATAATAAGAGGTAAGAGTCCATCTTTCAGCTGCATCAAAGACACCGTCACCTATAAGCAGCAAAAAAACCCATGCAATCTAAGATTCATTCAACGAATCCAGAGCTACCTTCTGTCTTGATGTTTAGGATACATGAAGTTGAGGGTACTGCCTGCACTTGATTCACAAAATCTGACTCTCCCAAGTCATTAGTCTACAGGTAAATGAATTGGTCTCTAGCACCAGTATCTTTCTGAACACTTACTACTTCTTCATTTCCTAGACTCCCCAGAGACTGTTTTCCTTCAGAACCTGCAATGTGCATTTGAACTAAGACGACACCGTGTGTTGTGAGGACACTATTGCTTGGCCTGGAAGCATCATACATTCTTGCCAAAGAAAATGTCAGCAGCATTTTCCACTTGTGGTGGTAGGAAAAAGAATGCATGTGTTCATCCACAGAGCAATGGCAATCYATAGCCAAGGGTAGCTGCACCCTCTGCTCATTGCTTGAAGGAAAAAAAATCAATCGTTCAGCTTTTAAGACATTCATGATGGTACATTCCCCAGAGATTCAAAGGAGGGAAATGGGTGGGAGAAAGATCCATGTAGATTGAGAAAGAAGAACAGGGAATGATCATTGTGTCCTGTCCTTGCTTGTGCATTGTGCAGATGTTTCTTCATATTCACCTTCACGTGCTGATGTACTTTCAGCAGACAATGAACATATGAACCCAGGTGGTATTATTTTGATATCATTATTGACTACCAATATTTTTTATATCACCTCATGACCACCAATCTAAACATAAACCAATTATTTCATGTGTGCATTTTTTCCCTCTTTTCAAGCCTCATATGGTTCTTCCAGGGATCTTTTCCCTACCTCTACTTCTAAGGTTGAGAGATAAGTACCAGATGTTCCTGTGTGTCTTTTAGAAGTAGCAAAAATCACTTATTAAATTTGTAATAATATAATTTCATACTGAAAAGTAGTAAATTTAAGCTACTTGGTACATTTATTTAATTTTTTAATGTCTTTAATTTTGTGATATTTAAAAAAAAACATAATCACACAATGTCTTTTATTTCTCTTTGTTACTTTGTTCTGCTTCTCTCTCAGATGTAGGAAGAATCTTTAATATCTCAGTAATCACAGAATCACAGAATGGCTGAGGTTGGAAGGGACCTCTGGAGGTCACCCGGTCCAACCACCCTGCTCAAGCAGGGCCACCTAGAGCTGGTTGCCCAGGACCATGTCCAAATGCCTTCTGAATATCTCCAAGGAGGGAGACTCCACAACCTCCCTGGGCAACCTATGCTTAGTCACCTTCACAGTGAAAAAGTCTTTCCTGATGCTCAGATRGAACCTTCTGTGTTTCAGGTTGTGCCCGTTGCCTCTTGTCCTGTCACTAATCTATGTATTTCATGTCCTGTCCTAATCTATGTAAGGATATGCTTTTTCGTTGCTCACCCATTCTCTTCAGGCAGGACTAAATTTTTTTTTTTTTTTTTCATCACTTTGCCGTTCTATCTTCCTTTCGTCCTGTTTGATAGCGGAAGGAAAGCCTTTGCACATGTGCCCAAGTGCGATTGCCAGAATAGGACTTAACATAAAGCTCAAACAAGGAGGAGGGTCTTACACTATCCTATGGGAGTCTTCAGAAGAGAGCATCATAGTTCTGACCACATTCAGCTTTATTAAAGGGAAGACACTGTCACTTTTAGTGATAACCTGCATGGTACATAGATCTAGCTGCTAAAAATTCAGAAGTTCCAGTCAAATTGTATAGTGAACACACATAAGGCTGTTCTCTGAATGCACAGTCTCAGGTCATTTGGACTTACAATACCAGCATAGAAAAATTGCATATTATCTCAGATCAAGTCAGTCCTGAATTCACTTTGGAGTTACAGTTCCTGGCAAATATGTCTCAGGGCGGTTGCTAAATTACCAACATTTCCTATAACTTTTCATTCTATCCTTGTTTTTAAGATTTCTATTATTGTGTAGATTACTAGCAATACAGAGACTCTATGGCATGTAGGGCAGTTACCATCTCAGATACAGCAATTCCAGTGTGTTACCAGCACTGAAAAGTGAGACATTTGAAATAAATGTGTAACTGTGTACACAGCTGTGCAGCACTACCTATATTTTCCTCTCTGAAGTATAGCAGAGGCCTTTTTTTGTTTGTCTTTTTCCCCCCCTTTTTTGTTATTTCTTATTTCCAGGTTCCAGTGGCAGATCATATCTGGGTACCATTATAGATGAATTATTGTCCCAAATTAAAGGGTTAATTAATGACAGGGAAAAGCATATTTTTTAGAAAGAAGCAACGGAAAGGCTTAATGAAGTTTTTTTTTCTAATTCAGATCGATCTCAACAGATTATTCCTGAAAGTAAGCGTTCAGAAATCAGAAGCAGGAATTATGAAGGCAATGCTGAATAGTAACACATACATTCTGTTAAATGGAAAGTAGAAAGTTTTGTCAGTGCTATAATGACATTTTTGGTGATTCACTTATCTACTGGAGAGAAAGATTGCAAAAATCACTTGATGTATTATAAGTCATATGATTTCCTTCTATTAATTCCAGTTTTAACTATGACAGGACTCTTAGAACATCCAAATTTGAGCTGAAAACTTTAATTCCAGACTTTAAATGTGGTAAACAATGAGATGAATTTCTCTTATAATCAAAAATTGTCTTATTTCTACTCTGAGTTCTCTGTTTATGCACCTTTAATGACTTATACTTACAGCTGTGTCTGTTAAACTGAAGCGGTCTATATTATGAAAAATTCCATTTCTTATCTAGCTAACTGTAGACTATGATCTAATCACCCCTTAAATTTTTCTTTCATGATCTAAATAGATTAAGCTTCTTCAGTTTCTAAATACAACACATTTTCTACTTATCTTTTCTTCTGGACCACTGAGACAGGTCTTCTTTCAACTTCCCCTTAAAAAATAAAATAAAATAAAATAAAATAAAATAAAATAAAATAAAATAAAATAAAATAAAATCTTCAGAACTGTGCATCAATAGTTCAGAAATGATTCCTCAAGCATCAGAAAGAGAGAATATGATCTCACTCTAATAATGTATTCCTTCTGCCCTTAGTTCCTGTTTCAGTCACAGCTCACAATAGGAGAATAAGCTCAGGCAATTAAATGCTGGGATCTCTAGAGCTTTTTCATAGCTATTCTTTATTCTTACATGAATGATATAACATTAGTTGCATCCAAATATATGGTATCTGTTCACATTAACCTACAAGAGTTAAAAGATTAAATGAATGCTAAGATGTGGACACATGAGGGGAAAAAAAAAAAGAAAATAATTAGGATTTCTCTCTTTTTTTTTTTTTTTTTTTTTTTTTTTTTTTTTAAAAAAAAATTTTTTTTTTATTTAATTTTTTTTTTTTTTTTTTTTTTTTTTTTCTGTGTCACCCCAGACAAAATTAAGAGGATATGTTAGTCTGGATAAGAATTAAGCAATTTAGTTAAGGGAAACTCTTTATCCATGATCCTTTCAATGCCTATTTTTCTCTACTACCCTTCAAAGTGAAGCCATAACAATGACTTAGAAACCACTTCTCTTAAGTGATTCTTAATCACTTCACAACCACTTTTGCGTAGGTCTATTGATATACGTAAAAGACAATTAATTATATAAAAAGATAACTTTTAAACATAATTATCCTTTCTCTTCTAATTAATTAAAAGTCAGGGGAAATACATATATACAGAAAAATTTACATAAAGCAAAATTTGTGCTCAAGAATACTTCAGAGTAGGAGCTCCTGTGCATCCCAATAATTTTACTGTGTAGATTTTTGGAGGATAACTTATTCTACGCTAGGTGGGGGATTGATGGAGATGATTAAGTCAGAAATCTATTATGTTGCATATGTATTCTTCCTTTCTAGAACATTATATGATGTATTTTCAAGCAAACAAGCTCAGTAAGTAAAGGAATTCCTTAAATGTATAGTTTAAGTAAAAATTCTTCTGTTTTTAAGTATTTACATGTGGAAACTCACTGAATGTTGTCAATATTTTTGTCTTAAAATACTAAGTGTTGAGAAAGTAAGCATGTCTCGTAAGTATACGCATTGACATTATCTTTTCTCTGCAACAGCTGACTCCTAGGCAGATAAAATGGACTTTGCTGCTCTTTTCTGAATTCTAGCAAAATGGACTTCCCTGATATTTGATCCATCATGTTGTTGTTACCTATGACACTAAGGAGGATATTTCTTCTCTTACTGACAAACAATAGGAGTTTTTGCAGCTAATTTCAATGGGGCCTACACAGAAGCAGAATTTCTAGCTGGAAACTTAACAYGCATGTGTTATTCGGTCAAAAACAACAGAGATAGATGGAAACATAAAGCTTCTATAAGGCAAAGAAGAACAGAGGAACTTTCCTAATGAAATTTCAAAGAGAACATCCATTATAAGATACTGATGTTAACTAAATTTAAATCATTAAAAAAAATGTTACATTTGGGGAGAAGGTGTTGGTAATTACAGGTTGGTAATGTATTCTGCTATTTCTATAATAAATGGAATTCTGAAAAAAGAACTGCTGTGAGGCAAGGTTATAGATTTATCATTCTTTTGTGTGTATTCAGCTATGCACTGTTCTTATGATATATATTCCTTCAATAACATTTATTCCTGTGCATATACGAGAACAGATCTGTGGGTCTCTGGCATCCCTAGTGAGCATCTTTGCTCGAAAGGAACACTAATGAGCTATCTACTGAATCAGTAAATCTGATTGTTCATGCAAAATGGATTGTTCATGCAAATTGATTAGGATAAGGAAGTTACTTCTATTTCTGCTGTATGAATGACAGCAAATATAAAAGGATAATACCAAATACTCCATCCAAGAAACTAGGGTACAAGCTTACTGCAAATGAGAACAATGTAAAATATAATTATATGACCTTTCTGAATGTTAAGCTATCTAATATTTTTCATTATTCTAACCTTATTTTTTGGAAGAGTAAGCAAGTTCTCGTAGACATTATGCTGTGGCACTTGTTGGCCTGGGACAGTAACACCTCCACTACTGCACAATGCATAGTCCAGGGACAGAGCCAAAGGCTAGGAGCTGTAGAGATTCAAACATCTTATAAAAGGAAATCTTGAGTTTGGGGTAGGGGAAGAAAGAAGATTCTGACTTTGTCTCCAGCTTCCTTGCATGAAGACATCTTGGGCCTGGTCACTTCAACTTCAACAACTAACAACAATCAAGGGCCACAGTTGTTGACACTAACATTAAGGCATCAGCTCCATGATATTGTACAGTCACAATTAGTCTAGGTTAAAAGTCTTAAAGATTCACTGCTTTCAGTAAGTAGTGACATGGAAGAAGTAACTGTTAACATAAATAGTGGTAATGAATGTCTAGTAAAGTTTTGTTTTAGAGGTTGCAACTGGCTTGATACAGTTTTGTAAACACATCGCAGTGATCTATAGTTCCCTAAGTGATATATGTATATCAATTATATACTTTCCTACTTTATTATCATTTATTGTTACTTGATTCTTGGTCAAAGGGAAGCTGTTGATAATTAACCTAGTAGTAGCTGTACCTGAAGTTCAGGTAGGCTTCACATGGCATCTGGAAACTCAACACTAATTAGCAAGAGTTAAGAAAGATCATATATCTGAAAGATGTATGCAAGAGTTTACATGGGTTTGATCAGATCTATTAGGCTTAGTAGGTTTGGGATCTCCAGCTCTAGAAATGGCTGGGGGCTAGGTTAACCTCAAAGAAGGTCTTGGAGACCTTTCTGACCTTGGAGAACTATTATTTCTAAGCTTTAGGGATTTCCATCAGAAACCAGTTATCAAGATACATAGAAAGTATATATATTTTTTGTCTGATCAAGCCTTAATCTCCCAGTTAAATTTACAAACATATTATCTTCTGAAAAATAAGTGGAAATTTGTTTTCTGTTGAGTTTGGGTCTAGGTTTTTGGGTTTGGCTTTTTTTTAATTCTTCTTCTTTTTTTTTTTTTTCCCCTCTTTATTTTCCATTTTGTAAGAAGGTACAATGGTCCTACTTATGAAACTTAAAAAAAAAAAAAAAAAAAAGATCTGTATTTAGAGCTGTTTTTCTGTTTTTATTCATTCAGTCACATGGTTCAATAACTTATCAGTCACTCACAAACATAATTCCTCAGTTGACTACAAATGGTAAAATATGGTTAAGTATGAAATCAGGTGTCATCAATCTTATTTTGTGCCACACAGGCCAACAAAATTTAGAGCGATTACTTTTGGCTAGAGCAAGCTCATATTGAAAGCCTATATCCTCTTAATTTTCCACATTTTTTTTAAACTTATAATGTTCTCACATTAATTTTAATTGAAACAAATATGTTGAAGTATACCATAGAGTAAACACAGTCATTTTAAATTCTTGTGATCATGTATTACAACTGCTGTGTATGTAGGGCCATTATAAAGTTGCCTCTTTGTACTCATTAGGTTCATGTGAATCCCTGTGACACAGCTCTTTAAAGAACATTTAAAAATCAGGTCTCCGTGGTACATTGCATACAGTCAGCTCTGAACAACCACAATCAGAGCATTTTCACAGTTACAGAATCTGACATAGAATCTAACTCTTCCTGCAGTACTGTCCTCTGGCACCATTTTTTTGAAAGCTAAGTTACTCATGAAATATTTTATTCCTTTTTTATTCCCTATCTCTTAAATATTGCCTATTTTAATATCAATTTCTTAAACTCTGTGTTTGGCAAAATAAAGGTTTTTCATTTTGCATATGTGTGAGTTGCACAGACAATATATTAAGAAATACATAGATAATATATAAATACATTTACACATGTAGTTCTGTGTGCATATTTTACCTGAAAATCTGAAGACATCTGTTAACAGAAGCATCCAAATATTAAAAAGTAATGGTGGATAACTACTCTTTGTTCCTGTAAAAATGAGTCAGTAATGAGTTAACAGCTGAACACTTTTCAAGGGAAAAATATTTACTATAAAAATGAAATAAATGTGGCTTTAAATAAAGCCAACAAATTATTACAGATGGATTTTTATGAACTGCAGAAATAAAAATTGAGAAATAGTTTTTGGAAACTCATGAAAAAATCTTTTGTTTTTAATTTATGTAGTTCTAAATATAATTTCTTGTATGATACATTTTCATGATAAAAAGTTGTTGCACTCAAAATCTTGTTGTGGGTGAGAAGGAACACTTTGTGTTTGAAAAAAAAAAATACTGTTAGTCCTGTTAATCTTTTAACAGTCTAATAATCCAAATCATCTAAATAATTCAGAAAAGCACCATTAATAATAACTTTAAAATATATACAAAATACTTTCCTAGCATCTACCTATTTTCCCTGATGTTATGCTCACCCTCCCAATATCCTTCTTTGTTTATATATACACCTTCATAGGTATATAGAAGGTGCTGTGTTGCTATGTGTGTTTTGCATTGGAAAATTATTGCTTGCACCTCTTAATGCAATGGTTTATATTTTGTAATGCCACATAAAGCTACTGTCACTTTAGCCAGAAAGCTAAGGAAGGGTTGGTTCTCTCTTGGAGGTTAGGAAAACACTCCATGCAAATTAAAAAAAAAAAAAAAAGTAGGTGSTACAGTGGATCAAGGAGGTCATTAGTCAAGGTGTAATGATATTGTGAAAAAAGGAACAACCATATCCAAAATCTATGAACAGAAATAAAATCATGAAGAAATATGGAGTGGGAGACAATTGGCTAAATATAGCCAATTAGTACTATTTCAGATTCCCACATGACCATCGGTTGCTTTTCTAGAAGAACACAAATGTACTCTGCATCATTTCTGCTAGTCCCATGTGGATATCTCACGTGCCATCAGACACTTTAGATGACACTCTATGGCTATGTTAGGCAAATTGTTCTTGGAGGAAAATTGAAATGCAGAAAAAAGCACCTTACCGTAAGGGCTTCCACATGGGTAGATAAGAAAACTAGGTTGCTAAGCTTTTAGTAACTGGCAGGTCTTCTAAAAAGGGCTCATGTCAGAGAACCGTATTAGTACTTCTAAAGAATTCAGGTTTTCAGCTTTTGGAAATAAAAGAGAGTAATCGTATTTGATTTAAAGATTGTGATTCAATCATTTATTATCCATTTGTTATTATCACTGCTGGTTTTTAAGTTCTGTATTTTGTGCTTGGAGAAATACTAAGTAATTATTTAACAGCAAGGTTTTGTTTGCCCCTCCATCTGGTTGGGATTTGCTCTTTGGGGCTTCAGTTATATACCCATGCTGTTTCTATATTAAGATGTCACATGTCTAACTGCAGGGTAGGAAGCAACTAAGGCTGTTAATCAGTGAAAATAAAAGTATTCAGTTGACTGTGGCAGGAATCTTTGCCATCAGGTTTGTCTGATATATTCCTTTCAAATTTACTTCCCCCCCCAAAAACAGATATCACACAGTGGGAGATGTGAGGGGAAGAGTTGAGAAGGGGAAGGGGGAGTTAAGGAGGGGAGAGAAGGAGAGATGAAACAATACATTATGGGGACATCAGAATGAACAGACTCCATGCTCTCATAAGCTTCAGCAGGGTAAAATTCACACTTGAATTCCCCAAAGAGGCCCCAACATATTAATACTTTTACTTTTCTTGCAATAACTGTGATAGGGAAAGTAGCCTTGGTCTTAATCAGGGCTGTTGGAAACAACAAACTGCCTTTTACATGGTGTTTCTACAAGGCAGATCTTGCTTAATTAATTCTTACATAATCTGAGATTAGTTTACAAAGTGATTTTAAAAAAAACCTCTGAAGAGAGCATTTGTTGAAAGTTGGTTAGCAGTTATTTTGTGGAGCTTTGTGTCTACTAATGATAGGACTTGTAACTGAGGTCTCTTAGTTTTAATGGTATAGTATTTTTTTCTTAAATGTTCTTCAGTATGGTCACAAAATACAAATTACCCAAAAAGCAGTTTCCAGACTGTCATCCCCTCTGAAATTTACTGTTGCAATAAATGTCTGGTACATCAGTACAATGAATATAAACTGTATGTAAAACTACAGGCATACACAGAGAAAAAAAAATTCTGAATAATTCTGGATTGATAACGCTCCAGTCCTGACTACCTGGTGTCCCTCTGATGAACTCACTACAGTTGATCTGTGTCTTATAGTGAGGGGCCAAGAACTGAACCCGGTATCTTGATGCAGTGTAATGAGTGTTGAGTAGAGGGTTCCGGATCTACTGGCCACGTTCCTGTTCATACAGCCCAGGATGCTCTTGGCCCTTGCTGCTGTAAGGGCACACTGCTGGCTTGTGTTCAGCTTGCTGTCTACCAAGACCCCCAGGACCTTTCCACAGATCTGCTTCCCAGCCTGTCAGTCCCAACCTGTAGCTTTGCAAGAAATTACTCCTTCCCAGCTGCAGAAATGGATCAGGTGGATCCTGTCCCTCCCCAGCACTCCTTCATCCTCAAAGAAGGTCCCAGGATCACAAACACTAAATCCCCATTGACAACATGAGCTGTGCAGCCAAGCATTGACCTGTAGGATCTATCTGCTCCTCTCCAGGTCTTTCCCTTTCACCAGCAGGATGGAGAAGAAACCACCTGGACCACCATGCCCTCCTTCACTTTTATTCCCAGAGGTAAATATTTGCTTTGGTTACACCAGAAGTCTCTCCCGGCATTATTATTGGTGCTTACATGGATAAGCTGCAGTGGCTGATAATATGAAGGCCAGATGAGCCTTAGCCGCTCCTCTGCAACATCCCCATTGTGAGCACCTGAGAAAAGCAGCAAACATCTAGAGATAAAAGTCAGGTTGGCAGATGGGGTTTTCTCCAACTAATTTCAATTACCAGTTCTCATCTGACTCTTACACCTGCTCAGACATAGCTTCTTCCCCCTCCTTTGCTACCAGGTCACAGAACCTATGGCGCTGAATATCTGTGGGAGGAGAAGGCAGCTTTTTTCCTATTGACAGAAGTCATAATCTTCTAGATTTCCTCCATCACAGGAATTTCTATCTGATGCTTAATCTGGTCTTCCCCTTTTATACACAGTTAGGGGTTCAGGACCTCATCTCTACAAAGTGTCTGTGAAACTCCTCTCAATCTTTTCTTCATCTTCTGTGGTGCTGCTCAGTCTAATATTTAAATCTTTTTATATATTTACCATTATTTTCAGAAACAAACAAACAAACAATGGCAGACTGGAGCAGCAAAAGTTATCAGCAAAAAGTACCAGTAAAAGTAAATTAGATGGTCATACTATACAAGCCAGTATCTATAAGATGAGAAAATGGAAGCATTATAATACAGGGTTTAATATATTTCTTGTCAGTAGCAACAGGTTGAATAACTGCAGTTAATGAACTCATCATGCTTCATCCTGTCATTACTGAGAAGTACAAATAAGCCTCTAGACCCATCATGCTGTAGAGGAGATCACTATTCATTCAAAATATCGACATAAATAATGTCTTTAGAGGAGATGATCAGCACAAATGTCAGGTTTGCATGTAATTTCACAAAATAATCAACTTCACAGACAGAAATTAAAGAGATTCAATTAACATCATGCTACTCAACAGGTGTGGTAAACCTTCCAAAACTATATAATATTCAGTAGCATTTACATAAATATTATCATTACCATTCTAAACTCTGCTAGATTAAAACCAAGCTCTTGCTAAGTCACAAGTCTTGTAGGGCAGAATAAATCACAAAAAAATTGGAGATGTCTATGGAATAACCAACTACATCTGAGTTAATTAACCTTGACTCCCTTCTCAGTTCTCTCAGGCTATGGAAACAGGTACTGTTGTGACATTGTTCATCTCACATAGTTTAATCATTTATTTCTGGATAAGACAAATTGTGCCACAGAACTGCTTATTTCTCTGTATTTACTGTAAAAAACTAGCTGCATTTAGAATTCATCTCATCTGGCTTCAGCCATTTAAAAGTGAAATATCTGGTATAAAATAGTCATCTTAACTCTCTGTTGCATGAGTCTTCATCCAGAGTTTGATTCTTTTTGTCTGTTTTATACACTTATTTTAGGATTGGATGTATCACCCTGACTATATCTATGTTTCTTATATATGGATGAAACCTAAGTGATTAACCAAGAATAAACCCATAAAAATTTTGGATAATAGTCCTTTTATCTAGTTAACTACGATCTGAAAAGGATGGCACAATCCCCATGATTCTCCATTCACAGCTAGAGCCCTAATCTCCAAATTACCCTCATCTGTGACATGGTTAATTTTGAACTTCCTGCAGAAAAATCTCAAAATTTCAGTGGRCAGTAAGATTCTCACTCATATTTCAGACAGTTTCTAGGGGAAAAACATGACTTTCAATCTCTGTATACTTAGAAGAGACCTAATCTATCTTTTTCTGCTCTCTGAATGTGTGATCTAATTATTGAGCAAGTGAGTAGATTACTCGCAATTTTTTTTTTTTTTTCTTCTTCATTCTGCTAAAGTAAATGCAGTTGTTGTGTGGTAGACACATCTGAGACCATCTACTGAGCTTGTCTACTCCAGGAATTTTAGCAATAGGATATTTCATTTGAGTATGCTGCATTTTCTTCACTGGTAAATCTGTGCTCATTTTTTTTTTTTTATTTTCTGACAAGGCAGAAGCAATTTTGATCATTCTAGTAAGTAATTTTCTAGGCACCTGAAGAATTTAACAGGTGAAAATATTAGCTTCCACATACCTTTTTGACTTTCAAAGCAAAAGTGAAAACTTTCAGGTTGATTTACTTCGTTTAGCATCTGAATTCTGCTTCAGATAAATATTAAGCATCAAAGATCCACATTCAGTACAGTATTTAACAGCAGTAGGAATGGAGACAGAAAGGTATTTAGGTTCCTAAGCTAAAATTAATTCCACAGTAACTTGAGGCTGTTCAGTTACCTCCAAAAGGAGCATGGTGTTTCTTAAGTCCCTTCTACTTTTCCCCTCTACTCAGCCCTGGTGAGGTCATACCTGGAGTACTGTGTCCAGTTCTGGGCTCCTCAGTACAAGAGAGACATGGACATACTGGAGAGTCCAACAAAGTGTCACAAAGATGATTAAGAGTCTGGAGCATCCCTCCTCTGAGGAAAGGCTGAGAGAGCTGGGGCTGTTTAGCCTGGAGAAGAGAAGGTTTGGGGTGGGGATGGGGGGAAATCTTATTAATGTATATAAATACCTGAAGGGACAGTGCAAAGAGGATGGAGCCAGGCTCTTTTCAGTGATGCCCAGTGACAGGACCAGAGGTAATGAACACAAACTGAAACACAGGAGGTTCCATCTGAACATCAGGAAACACTTTTTCACTGTGAGGGTGACTGAGCACTGGCACAGGTTGCCCAGGGAGGTTGTGCAGTCACATTCTATGGAGATATTTAAAAGTTGTCTGGATGTGGTCCTGGGCAACCAGCTTTAGGTATCCCTGCTTGAGCAAGCTGGTTGGACCAGACAACCTCCAGAGGTCCCTTTCAACCTCAATCATTCTGTGGTTCTGTGTTTCTTGTCAGTTAAATACTCCAGTATTACCAATAGGTGACACAGACCGCCTATGACCTTAATGACTTATTAGAGTCATCTGTCTCCATACAGGAAGCTTAAGATGATGACACTTGCACCTAAGGTGTCTAAAGCTGGTGAAAGGAACACAGATCCACTCCAGAGAAGTAGTCAGATAAGCTTTATTAACCTGATAACTAAAGCCTGATAGCTTTATCACAACCAGAGATCTTCAAGGGAACCAGGAGAAAAAAAAAAAACGGAGGAGCAACCCAAGTATGAGAAGAAATAGACCAATTATTGAGACTGAAAGATAGCTATAATCAACCAATACTTCATGCTTGTGCGTGGTGTCTTCCTGAAAGTGAAGGAACAATCCATAACTGTCAAAGATAGATTTTGGATTAAATTTTGCATGAAATTTCTTCATGGCTTTCTTCAAGCAAAAGCTGTCAGGGGATGTGGGCAGTAAAGTGAAAACTATGACTAAAGAGTTGGAAAATATGCACAAGGGAATAGAACAAAAGATGACTCTCAAAGGATGACCTTGTGAGAAGATTCCCAGATCTGGAACTGGTCTGGTCCAGGAGCTAAGATTCCCACATCTAGAACCGGTCTGGTCCAAAAACCATCTCTGTGATCCATACTTTATCTATTACATTGTAGAACCTCTGGCTATTGAGAGGGAAAGACAACAGAAAAGCTGTTTTGCTGACATTTTGTAACTTTCTTATACACACAGCACATATTATTTGCTTTAATGTGGAGAAACATATTGTGAAAAGCCACTGTTCACAAATTTTCCTAACAAAAACTGTCCTAGCTCACAAAATAAATCAAGTTCCTATCATCTTACAGTTCTGCATCTCTGCATTTCCTCAGCTTTCCTCATACTGCCACCAAAATCAAGCACATTCAGCTCTCACCCAGGAAGAACGATCTTTGGAAACTGTTTCATTGTGAATAGCTTTGGTAACCCCAGTGTTAACTCTGATGTACTACAATGCAGTCAAACACAATGGAGTAATTACAAAGGTTTATATTTTTCTGTAGACCACAGGGCTTAACTCAGGGATACAGTTTCATTCCTCCTGCTCTGAGCAACATATATTATTGGACTAATTAATTAGAAATATAAACCTACATAAATAAATACTTTCTGAGTTTTCCTTCACCAAATTAGGAGACTGAACACTGGTTCCTGTTGTGCTGTTTGTTTTACATTCAGAAAAGATCTTGGACTCTTAGTTTTGGAATAATCCCTCACAAAGAAGGGTAACATGGATTGTTTCTTAAAAGGGAAGGTACATGCTTTTTACCAAAAAAATATAATGTAACAATAAAATCATGGATGCAGATAGTACCTCCTTACTGTGCACAACTCATACTATGAGTAATTAAGATTGGGATTTATGTGATTTTATCTGACATAAACTGATGCCACATATGCCAGTAAATCAAAATTTAGATCCTTAAATCTGTTCAACAGTCACATAACTTTGAAGATGTTTAGGGTCTCTAGACTTCACCGGTAAAGCCTCAAGACCCCTTAACAATCCTTAACAAAATATATATATTCACTTTCCTACCTCTTTCATATTTTAGTTCAGTGGCTAGAGGCCTCAGCCCAGAATTTCAGTATCCCAGGTTCAGTTCTCTCCTCTGTCTGAGAGACATATTTCACATATGACTGCTCTCTCCATCCTCTGAAAGTGTTGCATCTTGTAGGAAGCAATTAATGGGGTGAGAAGTTAAGTCTGATTCTGCAGTCTGTTTTTCATGGCACTTACCTGCTAAGGTGAGACCCGAGCTTCAGTTACAGCTCCAATGAGTATATTACTACCCATAGTACAGTGCAGAAATGCCTGAAGATTCTCAGGGAAGAAATAAAAAATAATTATATTCTGTTCTAATGAAAGTTTGAACAAATGTCTCCAGAAGAGCTAATGTTAAACAAAAGTAATTACATGTTGTCAGGAGAGTAAGATACATTAATGCTCTTATAAATATGAGAGGTTTTACAAGATACTTTTAAAAGCCCAGGAAGGACAAAAGGTCAGCTAGGGAGAAATAAGAACTACCAGAGTATGAGGTGAGACTGGTGGCTGAGATTTTAAGCAGGAATTTTAAATCTTCACAAAACCATATAGACAGAAAAGAGGTTTAAACAATGGACTGAAGATCACAGTGAGAGATATCACTGGTTTTGAAGAGAATTTAAGAGGTTACTTGATAATGTGCACATACATAAATGTGCTACAGGTACAATAATTTCTCTCTATCCTGGCCTTCGAATATTTATAGACCTATCATAACCTGATTTAGTCATCAGTTAGTCAATCAGTAGATATTTATCTTTTTTAATCTTTCTTTGTAAATCACCCCTTACAATACTTTGATCTTTTTATTGCTCTTGTCTGAACTCTTTCCAGTTTATCAGAATGTTTCCAGGAAGGCTGAACCCAAACTAGTACATGTTCCAGATCTGTACATGAAAGGAATCACTGAAGCAAAGCTAGTTGGGTAGGAGGGAGGGGGGAATCTCTGTGAATGAGTTGGATTAGACCTGTCAGAGAGTTTCCAAAGGTGAAGTGATTGGACTGGGAGCCTTATAACTGAGCAACTGATCATCTGTATGCTCTAGTGGACAGATGAACTGGGAGGGAAAGTATTATCAATGTGTAACTTTCATGAATCAAATTATAGATTTGAAGATTGGAGATTAAGCAAGATGAGCTCACTTGAAAGAAAAAATAAGGGAGAAAGGAAATTGAAGGGGAAAAAATGAAGTAAATCAAGTTTGTCACGTAAGTGTTATAACAAAAGACTGCAAAGGAGGGAAACAAAATTAGCAATGAGCAAAAAGATGTTGTCAAACTATAGGAAAAAAAATCTGGCTGCCTAGAAATCTGAGGGACTACCTGCTGCCTGTGCTACCTGGATTTGGAAACTGTATAGGCTCCTCACCATAAATTCTTTCTTAGTTCCTTTCTCTCTATTTGGAGGGCATCATATTGTGTGTGTTTGAGTATTCTTAGAAGAAAAAAATACTACAGTCAGTTTTGAAGAATTTTTGCCTGGAGTATCTGGTTTGCAGATTATCTGTGTGTTTAAAAGTGGTTATGAACCCTATGCAGCACAGAAAAACAAACAACGAAACCAAAACAGAACAACCCCCCCTCAACACTCACTTCCCCCAAACCTTGAATAGAAATGGACCCAGTTGTTGGAATTGAAAAGTAGAAATAAATAAAAGAAGAATGAGGAAATAAGGGGAATAAAAATAATGTTTTATGGGAATTTAAAGCAAAAGATCACAGAAAGCAAAAAGAATTTCTTTTTCAGGGTAAACCTGACAAGAAGACTCCAAAACTTGTGACAACAAAAATTTAGTGACTTGAAAAAAAAAAAAAAAAAAGCCCTTGTGGGTTGAGTCTAGGCTCTCTCTTTTGAGGAGAGAAAAGAAACTGAGGTTTGTTGGCATCACAAGAAAATGAGTTTATACGTATAATCTATTTTCATCTATTTTCTACATCATGAATCCAGAGTATAAGCTAGTGTCCAAGATTCAAGGAAAAACACAGGGCTTGAAACAGTATCTCCACTGTCTTGGGATGTTGAGTCCAAGTTAACACGTAACTGTGAAGACATTTCAGATGTTGTTAAACTACCTTTGTGGATCAGAGGGATTTGATGCATTCTGATGGCTCTGTATATAACCTGTTCTGGGTACATGAAGGCAGCACCAAATTCCAGCTAAGCTTTTTGCAGCAGGACTCCTACACAGTCTTATTATACTTTATGCACAGGGTTTTGGGAAGCCCATGTTGGATAAAGCATGACGTGTACTGAAAACTAACCTGAATATGGTATCATGCCTACACTTAATAAGCCATTACAGAACCCAAAGCATTGGCAAACACAGTCAAAGAGTTTTGCAAGGGCTTGTAGCCAAAGTAGTGAACCATAAACAATAATGTGCTAATTAGGACATAATTAATATTACTCTATCTTAAGCCCTACTATAAGCATAGTAAAAGAATACAACTAACAACAGTAAACAAGTATCATAAAACACTGTAGCAGGATAGCTGAATTCAACATATAAGTATTTTACATAAATATGTGAGAAATGTTCCCACCAAAGGGGACTAAGATATGTGTAGTTGCATGCAGGAGTCATGGAAAAATATGTGAACAGAGAAAAAGGTAAGAAAATTTGTAAGATTAATTACAAACAAGATAATCACAAATGACTGCAAATACGCAGACCATCCTACTGAACACATTATATATCACTGTTGAAGCTGTGTGCGCAAAGAGAATATGTAAGGATAAGGAAGAAACAACTATAGACATGAAGTGTTAAGGAATGAATTCAGTGAAGTTTTGTTTAGAAGTTTAAAATTAACTTGACTTGTCAGTCTTCTAAACACCTCCATCACAGTTATCTCTAGTTATTCTCTCCTTGTCATCTTTCTTCTATGATTTTACTTATTTTTGTTCAAATTCCCTGTTTCAGCTTGCTTGAAACCACTCTGAGAGTCTTTAGTAGAATCACTGGGTGTGGTCAAAACAAGAAGTTTATTGTCCTGCTCCAGGTGGCAATGATCTAGTGCACAGCTGCCCATCAGATACCTGGAAAAGCTCCAAAATTGGGTATTTTGGCCATTGTCAGCATCTCCAATAAGACAGCATTAGCTTTTCACTATCTTTTGATGCCCTTCACATAAAATGAATTCCCAATACCTCCCTTTCAATATCTGTAATGCCCATTAGTTTCTCCTGTTGTTGCATTATTAATTTAGCCTTAGTTCAGAGTTACCCATCTACTTTTCACTTTTTTTTTTTCTCTAATGTTGAGCTGTTTCTCATGCCATTAAACTAATCCCATTAGTTTAACTTTGGGTTGCCTGTTTGCTTACATACCTTAGCACCACTTGAAGAAAAAAAATGTCACTTATCAACAAATATTTGCTTTTGTGGCATGGGTTCTACATTAAAAAAATTGTCTCAAAAATAAAATATACATATATAACATTAGTAATAAATCTGTCTGTTGACAAGGCATGCAGACATGAAGTTGGATGGATTCCTCAGTGAATCAGCTATGGACTAGTTCCAGTTCATATAAACACAACATTATGTCTCACCTTTTATGGACTCTCTAAGAAGATTGCATTCTCAGTGAAGTTCTACACAAAGATAACTGTATACACATCAGGCTGGAGCTGGATCATTTTCAACAGGCAAAGTACATTAATAGAGTCAAGTTAGAGGGCTCATGTTAACCATCAGAAAATCTTTATAGATAATTTTATGACCAATCCAGGTGCCAGCCTTGATACCGTGGATCTTGGTAGAAAGGTGACTGAAATTTGAGCACTACAATGGTTAGTATTGAAATGCTGAAATCCTTTTCAGATCTAGACTTAGGTCTTTATTTATATCATAAGGAGACAAGAGAGGTATTCACAAAAGTTGACTAGAGAGGTTAGTGCCTTAAAATTCCTCTACGGTTAGTGGAGAGAAGTCAGTTGTTCCAGGAAGGGATCCAGAATATCTAAAATTAAACTCTTGAATAGCCCTTGAATGAGGCTCACTCTCTCTCCGATTATGGAGAAGTCTATGGAGACCAGTTGCACAAGAATAAGTCTGTTTTGCATATACACATAATGTTATTTCCCAAGTAATTTGAAAAGTTTGCCCCAAAGTAGGCAAATATCTAGTAAGAATTTGTAATGGTGAATGGAAATATTAGTAATCTATGGAGTTATGAACATTTTTTAACATCACCAGCATACTGGTGCTTTCTCAGTTTCTCAAAAATAAATAGAAATTAGTCCCCTTCTGTCATTCTTCCGTTTCCCTTTATTCCTGTTCCTTTGGTCATTACATCATTTAAGAAAGTTGTATACATTCCTCCTAAACAGAACCTGAACCAGGTCCTCAGATAAGGATCTCCTAAGCATCATTTTAATAACAAAGCTCTGACTAGTAAAATAGGTATAAYTTTAATGGTGCACGTTATAAGCTCATATGAATAAAAGATTAAATTATGATTAGGAATAAATAAGCTGGGCACAAGTTAAGTAAAAAAGTTTCAAACCCTGCATTACAGTTATCAGAGTTTAACAGTTGCCTGGCAAATTAAATGTATAGTAGACTTCCCAGAATGAAAAACCTACATACATGTTCCTTGGTCCCAAAACTGTGGAAGACCAACCATTTGAATGAGGAAAGTTTTCCCTTGTGACACCTATTTTCTTGCTATTTGAGAAACAAGTAAGCTAGTGAAAGAAAAAAAATGTACTGGTTTCAAGAAATGTGGATTATGTTCTGTATGGTTTCATGAAGAACGAATGTGTAAACAGCATAAATATATTYACAATTAGATATCTCTCCTTGTTAAATAGCAACAGAGTAGCATAAGCTCTGATACCTTGGGGAGGGAGGAAATCCCAGCAAAATCATGGTTTCCTTCATTTACATCTAACTGTATAATAGTAAACTGTATTAAAAACATCTTTAGACTGACATTTTTTCTTTTTGTTTTACAAAATGTGTTCATTTGATGTGAGAACTTTTACAGATAATTACTCATTATTGATGAAGACCAAAATAAGTCTTCAAGCAAGGTCATATATAATTTACAACTACGTATGTTTCAGCAGCTGCCAGTATTATGCTGCTATACATGTTTTATATTTGCAACATTCTCCTTTATGTTAGAAAAGACATCTATTTCTCTCTGAGGTAATCTTCTCCCCTCTAATCTTTACAGTTAGTATAAATGAAAAGTTTTTAATTTGCTCAGGAAATTAGATGAATCGCATATAGTCATTTTTTAGATAAGAAACAATATTTTATGCAGAAAATAGCTGATTCAGTTTTAAGATTGTCAAGTAGAAGTGATACGAACTCTCTCAGCTTTATCACCTGTATGGAGAACAAAATGTATTTAAAGCCTTTTCCTACTAAACTATAACATTTTCCCAAGAATGAGGTTAAAAGGTCTAAATGAGTATAGACTTTGCAATTAAAAAAAAGAAAGTATAGTCACAAAAGACTATTGTACTTAATTGCATTGTTTCTTTGTTCATTAGCTGCTGTGCAAACAGTGTTTACTGTTATTGTGATGCAAAATACCAACAACATTTTAAGATTTTTTTTCCCCACAGAAAACATTTATATATGCCATTCTCGAACTATGGCAATTAACATTATCTGTAATAAATTAATAAACCACT
The DNA here is from genome assembly GCA_035582835.1 of Phoebastria nigripes. Lineage (NCBI taxonomy): Eukaryota > Metazoa > Chordata > Aves > Procellariiformes > Diomedeidae > Phoebastria > Phoebastria nigripes. Next base: position 10,939 of record JAYKAV010000354.1, on the reverse strand, counting down.
TACAAATAAAATCAAAATAAAACCATACATTGAAGAAACTTAACATGTTTAGAAATAAATAGAGACTTTCTGAGAATATGGAACAATTTTTAAGTGTCCTTGTGAAAAGTTCTGATAAGCTATGACTGTATAACTATCTACGTATACTCAGGATGTGCTAGTACTACTTTTCTGATTATAATAATATTCTAAACCTTAACAATTCAGTGTCCTGATAAGTAATTGTAATGGGAAATGGGAAATAGCCTAAAGCTGAATTAATTATGTTTTTTATATGTGCACGTTAAGGGTATGTCCATATAGGTATGTAGTTAAAAGAATACAAAAGTTGAAAAATGAATCATTAAGATGTCTAGGAAATGTGAGAATAAAGGTTACACCTGCAAATATAATTCAGCCCCCAGGCAGATAAACATCATGGAGTGTGGCATAATAATACCATTAAAAGCTATTTTTTCCTATAGGACAGGCAACCTTTAATTCTGTTTTTCCTTAGKTTTTGATTGCTTTGTAACTTTAATATTCACTAATGTATCATTTTTATGCATAAAAAATAGAGGGAAAAATCATAGCATAGAAAAATAGTAGTCTCACACTGAAGTCATCAACAGGCTTGAGATCTTTACAAGAATTTAAGTTCCCTTATCACATGAACTAATTGAGTGAAATATAGCAGTAAGGTGGCTGTTAACTTCTCCATTAGCCTAGCATTACAGAAGGATGGAGACACTCACAGTTGTAAGTCAGTGTCACAGATATTTTTTCGAATTAAAAAGGAACACTGAATTCAGGAATATTTTCCAACTGAAGGTCTGGAGAGAAGTTTGTCTGATGTGATAGACTGCCACCCTCCTTATTATTGTTATCTGTCTTTCTTCTGACACTACCTTTCTATTCTCAGAGCTCATTCCTGTTTTTCTTTTCTATTGCTATTCCCACAATCTCATGCTTGGTCCATCCACTTCCTGGGTTCTATTACATATTTGCTGTCTCCTGCCTATGCTCTAATTTGGTGCCTGCATGTCTCCCTCATTGATGTACTTGAGCATCCTCTTCCACAATCAACTCCTCTCTCTACTAAACTTTGCAATTCCCCCTCTCTGCTCCTATCCCTCTCTGGTCTTTTTTCCTGATCTTCCCCACCACACAGGCCCACACATCTCCTCCTATTACAGTTGCCCTCCAACGCCTGTTCAGAAATCTCTATTACTTAGTGAGAATCTTTTTTTTTTAATCAATCTATTTTTCAGCTATCAAGAAACTTTAAAAAAATTCTACTGAACACAGACGAATGGCAAATTTTTAGAGACCATTTTAGGACATATTTTTAGTCTTTGTCTTAAAGCTTGAACTAGTTCTTAAAAAGCAACAAGCATGACTGTATTTCAAATATGCAGAACAAGATCTTTTCCTCAAACTCCATTCTAAGAAAAAGTCACACTCACTAATATATCATAACGCAGATATCTGGGAAGGGAATTTTAAATCTAAATGGCTTAAAATTGGCAAAATTACAGGCAACCGAAAACATGATTTTCCTACAGAGAGCATCTAGGAAGCTTAGCTGTCTGCACTGCCTATAAATGGAAGATTGCCACCAGGTAATAAAATAAATTTTGTTTAGAATCAGAGAATTATTGACAGATTAAAATTTGAAGGGGTAGCTGAAGGTTGTCTAATCCAACCTCTTGCTTAAAGTAGGGCTAATTTCAAAGTTAGATCAGGTTGCCCAGTGTCTTGTCTAGCTGTGTTATGAAAACCTCCAAGGGTGGAGATTTCACAGCCTTTCTGGGCAACCTCCTCCAATGCTCAGCCTCTTTCACTGCAAAGAATTTTCTCCTCAGGGTCAGCCACAATTTCCCTTATTGCATTGGTTGATTATTGTCCTGTTATGTACCTCACAGGAGAAACTCTTTTATCTTATAGCCTTGATTTATGTAACTGAAGACTATAGGTCAATCCCCTCCTTTATCCTTTTCTTCTTCAGTTCAATGAGACACAGTTCCCTTAGGCTTTTCATTGCACTGTCTCTAGTTTGTCAACATCCGTCTTATACTGTGGCATCAAAACAGTTTTCCAACCATGTTGCAGTATCCCAGCCTCATAAGTACGAGGACAAAGGGAATAACCACTTCCCTTGATATGCTGGCTGTACTATATCCTTGGGAAAGTGGCCTAATATGTGGTTAGCTATCATCACTGCAAGTGCACAGTGCTGGCAGTGAATACAACCATGAAACACATGCACTTTTAATTTACAGAGTTTGCAGGATTCTGCTTCAGTTACACTGAAACCATATATAATTATTTTAATTTATTCTTCTTGTACTTACAATCTATAAAATGTGTTTCATTCAAGAGCTTTGGCCAATTTTCCAGTATATAAGTATAAAATTATTTTTACAGGTTAAATATTATGTATCAGAACAATTCAAAGTTTTCTTTTTTTATTTTATTTATTTTTAAAGCAATGAATAAATAATATTTGCTATTTTCAACTATTTTTGGCAAAACCTGTAGTTTTGTCTGCAAGGAATAGAGATTTTGGAACATGCAGGTGTTCTGTGCTAGCTGAAGACAATGTTCCAAGGTTGGTACCCGCATGGAACAGGTTATGGGTTCATTGCTGTATTTGACAGACATTGCTGTACTGCAGACATTGCAGCTGTTGAGGGCCTGTTGAGGTTTAACCCCAGCAGGCAGCTTAGCACCACACAGCTACTCGCTCACTTCCCCCCGGTGGGACTGGGGAGAGAATCGGAAGGGTAGAAGTGAGAAAACTCATGGGTTGAGACAAAGACAGTTTAATAGGTAAAGGAAAAGATGCACGCACAAGTAAAGCAGAACAAGGAATTCATTCACCACTTCCCATTGGCAGGCAGGTGTTCAGCCATCTCCAGGAAAGCAGGGCTTCATCACGCATAACAGTTACTTGGGAAGACAAACGCCATCACTCTGAATGTCCCCCCTTCCTCCTTCTTCCCCTAGATTTTATTGCTGAGCATGATGTCATATGGTATGGAATATCCCTTTGGTCAGTTGGGGTCAGCTGTCCCGGTTGTGTCCCCTCCCAACTCCTTGCGCACTCCCAGCCTACTCGCTGGTGGGGTGGTGTGAGAAACAGAAAAGGCCTTGACTCTGTGTAAGCACTGCTCAGCAGTAACGAAAACACTGGTGTGTTATCAACACTATTTTGGTCAAAAATCCAAAACATAACACCATACGGGCTGCTATGAAGAAAATTAACTCTATCCCAGCCAAAACTAGTACAGGGACACAAACTGGAATCCAGAGGAGGCATGGGTAAGGGTCGTCTTCTATATTATTGTCATAAATAAAAGTGTCTTTCCTTGCCTGATTTTATTTCAGYAAGGTTTTATCTATCATAGACAAGGAATTCATTGTCAATCATAATTATGACGTTATATCAGAGTGCTGAGAATTCTTTGATTCTCCCTCAGCCTACAGGATAAATGTCTGCTCCCCTTTTTGAATAAAAGAAATCTAGGGAAGATTCTGGCTAGCTCAGTAACAGATGCTGTTATTGATTCTGATCCAGTTGTTGTCACTGCCTTCCCTCCCCACTGTTACCACAACAAGAGAGAAAAAAAAAAGTTTAATTTAGCTCTTAACCTTCAGCTCCTCTGAGGAACGTGTCATCAYTTCCATGTGTTATGCCAGTTGATTTCATATGCATTATTTTCCTTTCATCCCTAAAGTGGTTTTGCCACATTTAAAGCAGTTAAAGCAAATGGAAAGTAGAATTGCAGAAATATGAATGGAAACTTTGACATCGGGGATAGGTAATGATATGCCTTGGGGCAGGATCCGGTGAGAACAGAGGTACTTGAAGTGGGACTTAAGCGACATTTATTTGTGTATGTCAAACTTCAGTTCTCTGTTTCCCTGTTCAACAGCTGTCTGCTTATTCTCATTTGACCTTTGTGCAGTTTTAACAGGCCTGAGTATCTTAATGCTAAGATATATTCAAATCTATTAAACAATTATACTTCTACCTGAGTCCTGCGAGGGACCTTATTAAGATCCCTGTGAAATACAGAGAAGGCTGTCACTTAAAAAATATGTATATGTGTATATGACAGATGTGGTGATCAGAGCTCACTGAGCAAACAGAAAGTCTGCATCCAGTTCTTTCCTCTGTCACTGGAGGTTCAACCCTCCAGACTGGAGGCAGTTCACAGGAACTGGGAGTACTTCCACCTATTTTACTGCGGCTATGKCATTGCACAGAAGTTTATGAGGCCCAAAAGGAAACAGGAAGAGTATGTTATTCTACAGTCTATTTGTTAGGGCATTAGCTGGTGTAAAGAAATCCTGGTTTGCAGTCGCCTCCTGCTAGGTCTTCCTATATATACACCTGGCATATTAAACTAAAAGTCTCTTGAATAGGTATGAATAAACATCTATCCTTACTTTCAGTGAAAACCTCTCCTTCTCTTTCTGGTCCAGTAAGAAAAACTCTTTTTCTGGTCCAGTAAATTCTTTATCCTTAGGAATCATCCTTGGTGTGTTTCCTCATATTTAGTATGAACTATCACACAAGACAGACGGATGTGTTTTATGAATTGCAGGTGCTTTGGATAGCATTTTAGAGGGCACATGGACACTTCCACTCAGCTCCTGTCCCATGTTGGTCAGACATGATCCAATCTAGTCTGGCACCTGGTAGCTTTATTAGCACAGTACTTTCCTCAGGATAATACTCTGAAAATGAAGAGTACAATGAAGTGAACCTGCTTCTTGAAGTAACTTTCTCTATGCATCAAATATAAAAACCTATGCACTTAATTAAGCCCACGCATCCAACTCAGATCAAGGATTCCTCTGTAGTGTCAAACATCCATACAATGATATGTCTTGGCACCTCACTTCTAGATATTCATATCTTGGATTTGCTCATTACTCTTTTTTACTGTTTTAAGGCTAACACTTCTCCTCTGTATCATTTCTACTACTAAAGTATACACTAAAAAAAAAAAAAAAAAAGCTGTGATGTTTATGAAAACAGTAGAGGGAAGATGTTTTCTCAGAGATACATGCGTTCAAACCACTACGTTAAAACAACTTTTTAGAACTCACTTGTAAAGGCAATTAAATACATAAGAACCAAGTAACTTGTTTCTTAGTCCTTTTCCTAGTCCTTAGCTATGATGGTAACATTCTTACACTCATACAGATGGAAGAAATAGTTTAACATTAATATATAATTCTATGTGTGAATACCAGAAGTCTACCTCTATTATTTTGATGATGTGCTAAGACTATCAAATAGCTCAGTTTCTCAAAAATCATGACCTTTGAATGTTTAACCAAAACAGCTCATTTTAACCTAATGTAGATTAAAAATTCTGTTTAATTTAAAAGTTATAAATTCCTCCCTAAGGATGACACTCTCCCTTTAAAACTTTTTTCTTTAATTTGGTCTTTATGTTTTGACAGTACTGTTTCATCAGTTAATTCTTGTGAAAAATAAATACTGTATTGATATACCCAAGTTAGATTCCTCTTTAGAATTTTTCACATTATTACAGGTGGCGGTGAGGTTTCAGAGACTGCTCTAAATGAGGAAAAAATAAGTGTTAATGAATATTTGAAAAGCAAGTTTGATTGTAACAAACTGCTCAGATTTCAAATAGTTGACATGAAAACTCTTGATAACTTATGCTGTTAAGTACTCTGCATATAGGAATTAGGTAGGGACTAACATAGGTTTTTTCAAAAACATAAATAAACTGTTCAAAATTTTCATGGGATCATAATCAATTACCACAATCACTCTACAGAATTATTAAATAACATTGTCAGATGGTTATATTATTTGTGAAGTATGAAGGGGTTTATGTAATAGTTCCTAACTCTGTCTCAGTTGAAAACAATTGATTTTGGGGAAAAAAAAAAAAAAAAAAAAAAAAAAAAAAAAATCCAAAACCCAGACCTATAGAACATGACCATTTTCCTGGAATGTTGTAGATGGCATCTTTTCCTACTAATGTCTTTGTTGATAGCATCAGTACTGTTCCTGTAAACACTTACACACTCCAACAGCAGTATGCCATCATTATAATTCACAGAATAAAGGTGTATAGACACACATTTTAAAAAGTAATTAAGTGTATAGAGACACTAAAAGGTATCTTCCTACCACCAATTACAACAAAGGCAACGGGCATCTTCTTGGTATACTACACTACTGTCCCTGTAGAGATGGTGTCAAAGTCGCTTTAAAGCTGTTCTGCCATCATATCCCATGAGAGCATCAGCTGCAGAGCTGTTTTATGTGTCAGAATTAAGTAATATGTGTATTGTTTGTGTATCATATTGCATATTATACTACATGTGCCAGTGTTCTCCTTCACGTTGTTTTCTCCATCTTATCTTTCTCCATCCTGTTTTCTTATACAGTGATTCATGTGCCTATGCTGAAAGTCCCTAAGATATCCAAAGCATGGTGAATGGTTAAATGAAGCAGATACCTCACTTTACAGATTTCCAGGTGACTTACTTAGAAGAATGATTCCATGTTCCCATGTTCTGCCCAGGGTCCCACCTACAGAGAGCTTGTAGAAAATGTCAGACAGTATGCTCTGACAAAACAGGTGGCCTGCTGAATTTAAGCTCTTCACCTGATGCACTCAGAGGTGGAATGTGCAAAGCTCTTCTTTACATGATTTCCAAATGTTTAATGTACTTCTTCAAGAAATATAATTTATGTCTTATGCCGTAAATACACATATAAGGTTTGAACTTGTTATGCAAATGTTCCAGAACAATATACTAATCATTAGTTCATGTCACACTCTGAGTCACAGTTTAAGTGCTCTCCTTCTCACTTAGTGAAAATTACCTCCTGTGCAGAAATGAATCTAAGATCACGGAGAGGAAAAATACACTGTGATCTGATTTTCTATTACACCAATGAGTTCGTCACTGTGAGAAATAGGGTAAGATGCAGTTCTTACCACAGTTGGTATTACTAAGCAGGCATTTTGTCTAATGAATTTCTATTGACAAATATATTTACAATACAAGGAAAACAGATCAGAACCCAGTATCACTTATGTACAGTCTCTCAGAAATCTGTTTAGGTGTCACAGTACACAGACTGAATACAATTTATTGTGGGATTTTCAGAGATGTTTGTGAGTAACTTCCACTGAAATCAACAACATCAAAGATAAACTATAGTAACAATTACCATAAAAATAAAAATAGTAATAATAATAACAACAACAATAAAAATGAAAAGATAGTGCTTGTAGTTTTAATTGGATAATTATGAATGTGACAAAATAATTATTTCTTTGCCAGAGTTCATTAGAACACCACAGGTTAATGCCTATTTAATTACAGTGAGAGTACTACCATTTACTACCTGTAATTTAAGTTTTAAATATTGTGTCATAAAACAGTGATTATTTCATATAAGTTCATTAGGAATGACATATTAGTTACAGATACTGACATTTGTAAAGCTGTGCAAACAASTCTAATCCCAGTTTTCAAAGTAATATTATTAGAACATTCGAGTTCAAATATTACTCTTTCCTCATCCATATGATTGTTAGCATTCATCATTTCCTTACTACTAAACTTAAAAAAAGGTTGCAAGCATATTAAGTGTAATAATGTTTATTAAACAATTCAACATTTATGTAGCAGGAAGACAAATACTATGCATGTATTAAAGGCAGATAAAACTGGGGTTGTGGGTTTTTTTTTCCTTTTTTCCTCCAGAAAGAAAATGATGAGCTAGAAATAAGACACAGACCTGAATGCCTTTTAACTCAGCTCTATAAAAATATATCCATTCTATCAATTAAATAATATTCTATGAAAGTTCATCTGCTTTGTGAAGAATAAAATGAAATGCTAAATTTGGAGTTTCCACTTGTTCTTGACATTCCTACTGTTCTACTCACAAATCTTATGGCAAAACARAACACACCATATACATGGAACCTAGAATTAATTGTTTGTCTAATTAATGATTTAATAGTCTGATAATCCACATTGCCTAATTAATTCAGAAAAGTCTCATTAAAATGAGTTAAACAGGTGTGGGAGGATTTTCTGGTTTGGGTTTTTTGTTTGGTTGTTTTTTCCCCTCCCCCAAAGTGTCTCTCAAATTTCAATTCCTTTTCCCTGGAGTTATGCTCACTCTCTCAGTGTTCCTCTGGGTCCCACTTAAGAGTGACCATTGCAGGCTCTCTCTAGGAGAAGGGGGCAGGATTACATTGAGTTGTCATCACTCGTGAGTTCTTTGCCGGGCTCATGGTAATCATTCCTTTCTCCTCAGCCTTAGGCACATCTGGATTTAGTTTTATATTTTCTTACCACAGTGTGTTTGCTTCACCATAACACAACTGTTCATCTGGAGTAGATCCAGGCAGAAGTTCCCTTATGGTGTGTGAAGAGATACTCATCTGATGAATCTCTAACGCCAAGCATACATACACTGCAGGAGCATGGGTCGGTAACCAATACTCCTGACCTCCAGTTCCAGAAATCTGTCTCAGGTACTGCAGTAGGTAGCTGGAAGAGAGTCTTGTTATGGGATTCCCGTAGAGTGCAGCAAGAAACACCTATTCGTGAATGCTTACAAGATTTGAAGGCTCATAACAGCAAGCCAGGGTTTTTTTTCTTTTTATCTGGTTCAGTTGCCGCAGTTATTGACAAGAAGTGAACACAGAACATTTCTTTTCATTTTGTTTTTCTTTGTTTTTTTCCTTGGAGCTGCAGACAGCACAAAAGAGAACCTTGCATGTTATTTTCACATAGTATTAGAGTAGAGGAGACAGACCACTGTCGTGGTTTAACCCTGGCAGCACCTAAACACCACGCAGCTGCTCACTCACCCCCCGRCTCCGGTGGGATGGGGGAGAGAATCGGGAGGGCACGAGGAGGAAAACTCACGGGTTGAGATAAAAACAGTTTAATAATTGAAATAAAACAAAGTAGAACAGTAATAGTAACAGTGATAATAACAACAACAATAGGATATACAAAACAGGCGATGCACAACACAACTGCTCACCACCTGCCGAACCGACGCATTGCTGAGCCGATGCGTGCCCAAAAAACACGCGAGCCCGTCCCGGAACCCAGAGCCCACACACACACACTTAGTTTTTATACTGAGCATGACGTTGCATGGTATGGAATACCCCATTGGCCAGCTGGGTCAACCACCCCGGCTATGCTCCCCCCACCAGCTTCCCATGCACCTGGCAGGGCATGGGAGGCCGAAAAGTGCCCGGTGCAAGCACCACTCAGCAACACCCAAAACATCAATGGGCCATCAACGCTCCTATTATACCAAACCCAAAACACAGCACACCCTCCCCAGCTACTGGGAAGAAAGTTAACTCTGTCCCAGCCGAAACCAGGACAGTATCCACCCCTTATTCTATACCATCTACGTCATGCGCAGGTCTCACATTTTCCAATACATTCCAATGAATCATCATCATTTTTCCTGCCCTTCGATATATACACAGATGTCATTCCCTTAGTCTATGGGCCATCCCTCTAAAATGTCCATTGAGTTCATTTAGTCCATGACTTTGGGCTCCATCTGTCATAGCAGTCTTTCAGGGCAGGAGAGATGGTGTGTGGTGTTGGATTGTTGCATGCTGAAGCCAATTCTAGTTCCATTATCGCTGCGCTCGTCTGGTTTTCTCATCGTTGCACTTTGCTCGGTTTCATCAGAGTTCCTTCGTCATTAATCTGGGTGATTCTTACTGCAACACCTTGGATATGACATACAGTATTATATAGCAATTAACATCATACAATTCAGTTCATTGGCTATTTTCACCCCAAAATCAAATCCCCTTTGAGGTACACATCGGACTTCCCCTTCCTTCTGCATTACCCACCAAGTGCACCCAGGACCTTGAGCAAAAGCAATCCCACGAATGGGTTTTCCCTTGTCTGAGGCAGGACCTAACCCAGACTGCCTTCCCCAGCATATTTTTCATGTGCGCTACAGGGACTTTATCCCCATCTACAGTACATAAGGGTTTTGACTGGGCAGGGCCAGCTCGGGTGACAGATCCCCTGGTGTTGACTAACCAGGTGGCTTTTGCTAAATGTGTATCCCAATGCTTGAAYGYCCCACYACCCATTGCTYTCAGYRTAGTYTTYAGCRGTCCATTGTATCGTTCGATTTTCCCGGAGGCTGGTGCATGATAGGGGATGGGATTTACCCACTCAATGCCATGCTCCTTGACCCAGGTGTCTATGAGGGTGTTTTGGAAATGGGTCCCGTTGTCTGACTCAATTCTTTCTGGGGTGCCATATCGCCATAGCACTTGCTTTTCAAGGCCCAGGATAGTGTTCCGGGTGGTGGCATGGGGCACAGGATATGTTTCCAGCCATCCGGTGGTTGCCTCCACCATGGTGAACACATAGCGCTTGCCTTGGCGGGTTTGTGGGAGTGTGATATAATCGATCTGCCAGGCCTCCCCATATTTAKATTTCAGCCATCGTCCTCCATACCAAAGAGGCTTTACTCGCTTGGCTTGCTTGATGGCAGCGCAAGTTTCACACTCATGGATAACGTGTGCAATAGCGTCCAGGTCAAGTCCACCCCTCGATCACGAGCCCATCTATATGTTGCATCTCTTCCTTGATGGCCTGAAGTGTCATGGGTCCACCGAGCTATAAATAATTCACCCTTATGTTGCCAGTCCAGATCCACCTGAGCCACTTCAATCTGAGCAGCCTGATCCACCTGCTGGTTGTTTTGATGTCTTCAGTGGCCCGACTCTTGGGTACATGAGCATCTATGTGACGCACTTTTACAATCAGGTTCTCTACCCGGGCAGCGATATCTTGCCACAATGCGGCAGCCCAGATAGGTTTACCTCAGCGCTGCCAGTTGTTCTGCTTCCATTGCTGCAACCACCCCCACAGG
>JAYKAV010000353.1:75856-118573 GCA_035582835.1 Phoebastria nigripes | reverse complement strand
CACATAAATATGCTGGGGAAGACAGTCTGGGTTACTTCTGCCTCGGGCAAGGGAAAACCCATTCATGGGATTGCTTTTGCCCAAGGACCTGGGTGCACTTGRTRGGTAATGCRAAAGGATGGGGAAGTCCGATGTGTACCTCAAGGGGATTTGTTTTTGGGTGAGAATAGCCAATGAACTGAATTGTATTATGTTAATTGCTATATAATATTGTATATCATCACTTCTATAGTTGCTCTATGTCATATCAACAGTATTGCAGTARAAATCACCCAGATTAATGAAGAATGAATTTTGATGAAACTGAGCGAAGTGCAATGATGATAGAACCGGACAAGCACAGCGATAATGGAACCAGAACTGGCTTCAGGATGCAACAATCCAACACCACGCACCATCTCTCCTGCCCTCAAAGACTGCTATGACAGATGGAGCCCAAGGTCATGGACTAAATGAACTCCACAGAAATTTTAGAGGGATGGCCCACAGACTAAGGGAATGAAATTTGTGTGTATATATCAAAAGACAAGAAAAGTGGTGGTGATTAATTAGAATGTATTGGAAAATGTGAGAYCTAGGCATGAYRTWGATGGTATASAATAAGGGGTGGATACTGTCCTGGTTTCGGCTGGGATAGAGTTAATTTTCTTCCTAGTGCTGTGTTTTGGATTTAGTATGATAAGAATGTTGATAAGACACTGATATTTTTAGTTGTTGCTGATTAGTCTACCAGTCAAGGACTTTYCATACAAGAAGCTGGGAGGGAGCACAGCCAGGACAGCTAGCCCAACTGGCCAACAGGGTATTCCATGCCATATGACATCATGCTCAGTATATAAATAGGGTGCGTGGTCCAGGAAGTGGCGATCGCTGCTTGGGCATCGGTCAGCAGGTAGTGAGCAATTGCATTGTGCATCACTCATTTTGTATGTTCTATCATTATTATYATCATCATCAGTTTCCCTTCTTTTTCTGTTCTATTAAACTGTCTTTATCTCAATCCACAAATTTTACTTTTTTGCTTCCCGATTCTCTCCCCCATCCCACTGAGGCGGGGAGTGAGCGAGCAGMTGTGTGGTGTTTGGCTGCCTGCTGGGATAAACCACAACATTTGCCAAATATTTTTAAAGGTTCAACTCAGGTTGCAATTGTTTTACTTCCTAGCTTTTCAGAGCTACAAGGAAATTTGCTCTGTTCTATCATTCTCCCACCCTTAATTCAACTATTATTATTTGTATTTTATTTTCTACAGCTAATCCCACACAAGACRGGATCCAAGGAAGAAGAGACAGACATAGTGAAAGCAAACAGGAAAACAGTGCTGTCATCCATCCAGGTATTCTTCTAATTAGACAAAGCACAGGCAAAATGGCAAAAGCTCAGTGCAGGGATGGCAGTTTATTTGTATTAAAAGGCACTGAATACCTACATAAGGTCCAGTGTTAGGSATTTTACACATGCCACTGTGGATCATTTATTTAATAGCCACTAATACTGGTGACCATCTAAGAGAGAAGGGGGAAGACAATTTCAGAAAACAAAGCAACAAAACAGCAATTAGTCATACAGCCCTTATGCAACAGCAAAAATACCACATAGCAACTGCTTCTCTGGCAAGCTTGCAACATATCTGAACACTGAAGAAAAACTGCTTGCAGGGCCTCCAAGACATTGGTAGACKGGATGATAGGGAGACCAGCAGCATTCAGGGAAATAACATCCATGGCTCCCTGCAGGTGAAAAGTTTTTCTACAGATTGCTCTACTTTAAAGCAGAAACATCCAGGTCTCTTGTCACAACCATTACAAAAGTTCTCCAGTGGCTGCAAAGCTCTAGCAAACATATGGATAAATGATGGGTCTTTATACCAGTGCAGTTAACACCCAGAATTGAGCTGGACCACAGATGCTTTTCTTCTCACAGCAAAGCAAGTTTTCTCATCTAAATAGAGGCTCTCAGATTTTTTTATCCAAAAAGATTTTTCTATTTCCATTTCTATTTTTCTTTTTCCACTTCAAACCAGGCAAGAACATTTTGTTATGAACTACCCTGTTCAGAAGAGACTCTGAACAACTCCACAGACATTGCTAAAAGCCATTTGCCATCAGCTTGTAGGACACGAGCTCCTGCTTAGGAGTCGAGGGAACTCTACATTCCCCCTCTGGTAGCAGTGACTTGCAGGACTGGAAACAGTACACTCATAAGTGGCCAGCCATTTATCACTGTATAGGAAACACTACAGAAAAGCCAGTGCTTCCAGAGCAGCATGTGGTTCTGAACAGCTTTTGTGGAAGACTCGGTTTTCAGGGAGTCGGGTAGTAAGGAAAAGCAAGCTCCTGCTCTGAGGCATAAATCAAATGTTTTGTTAATGCTAGTTTTGCTGTCACCCACTTCCTCTAGTTCAGTCTGGCCTCAGTCCAAGCCCTGCTGAAGTCAAAGGGACCAATGCCCATCACTTTCTGTTCCTGTTGTCTTCAAAGGAAGTTCCTGCATGGAAGCTACCATCTAAGCCTACTTCTGACTAGCTTTTTCACACTAAGTCCCTTTGTGGATGCTTTTAGAAAGGTTTTTTGCTTCTCAATGCAAGAAAACTTACTCCTTTTGGAAGCAGAATAAATTAACTAGGAATGAAAGGAGATGCACCACCAAGTGTGTCCATATCGGCAGTCAGAGAGAGAAGCTAGCGCACAGGATCATAGCTCCCTGCATGCTCACATCCCATGCAGGCAGGCCTTTCAGTGAACCCTCTCCTCTTCTGGAAAGAGAGAAACTTCTGCAGATCTTACTCTACAAACACCTTTTCCAGATAATCTTCACCTAATCACTCTCACTTTAAGCCTGACACAAGGGTAAGCTTGTATCTTGGCTGTAGGAGTGAATAATGGAAAAAGCTGTCATGTCAATTTGAAGATGGAAACAACAACCCAAAAGGATCAGAAGTTTTGTTCTTTGCTCACTGTATGCATTTAGAGAACAGCAACCACACCACAGCACAACTGACAGTAYTAATGCCACTTGGTAGTAGCACTGCAACAGTGCTGAGTATTAGAAAATATTCCAGGCACACTAGGGCTGAATGAAAGCATAGGAGACAGCAACTAAAAATTTAAAATAAAAGAGAAAATTAACCCCCTACAGCACAGGCAGGGAGGACAGTATCTACYAACTGTACTGAAAAGAAATGTAATTCCCATTCTTCTGTGTGTATTTAATTAACTGAATTCACATGCCTTGAAAATAAAGACATTAACCATTTTGCAAGCATATGGAAGATCACTGAGTGCAGCCTCGTTTTTCCCATTAAATTTCTTACAAGTTTCACTGCTTTAGATATATATCTACAAATTCCAGAATATATGAAATAAAGAAAATTAAGGTATTTCTTCAGTTTTTGAAGATTTAAAATGAAATAATCAATTGTGACCTCTAGTCTCTCACCAGTTTGGCATATGTTACAAATTAACTGCACAGTCTACAATGACTTCTTATGCTGTTGGATGGTCTTGATCTCTTCAAAGTCAGATTTTGAAATCAATACAGAACACATTAGCATCAAATTCCATTTTGAATTTTGTTTCCCTCCTCATCCCCCAATCCCTCCAAAAAAAAAAAAAAAAAAAAGCAAGAAATTCAGAACTAAGAAGCTCATGGGCAATTGGTACAAGCCAAAATAACTTCAATGAAGTTAACAGGATTTCTCACACACAGCTGGCTTGTAAACAGCTTGCTACTTCAGCCATATACAATTTTGTTTATCGTTTAGTCCTTTAGACTCTCTTTAATCAAGACAGTCTGTCAGAAATCTTTCAGTGGCCTATTACAGCTTTTAATGATTAAAGCTAGCAAGATTAAAAAAATGCTTATTTTCAGAGAGARTAGTGATCATTGATGCTTTTTGTAGTCTCTAGTATTAACTGCTCACTTGAAGGAAGAGACTGCAGGTTGTGAGGAAATTAAGTGTTTCCTGCTTAATTTGAGAAGCTGATGTCTGCATTGTGACCCACAGATAAGTAGTGCATAAAAATAAAAATTCACTGACAAGCTTTAATAAGTGCTTCCCTGTTTTCCTGTCCAATGAATAAGAGCTATTGTTTCTGCTTATAGACCTAGTTTATAGCTTACAGCTCCTGTTTTAAATCACACTATGAAATCACAGAGTAAGAGCTGCCAAGTACTCCTGTACTACTTGATGAGTAAAACATATATTCCAAGTAATTCACCTCCRAGACAAACATCAGCATCACTTCTTCTCTAATCACTGACATAACTTTTAATTGGTACCAAGGGGCTCTGTAAAAAGCACTTTGTTTTTTCCTTCACCAGAAGTTAGAAGTGCTACTGTATTATGGTGCCAGACATGACAAACCAACCCATCTTAACCATTCCCGACATCTGTTACTATTCCAAGACACCAACATGAGTCACAGTAAGATGCTGATAAAATTGCTAACCAGAATTTAAAGTGCTAATCTCAATATCTTAAAAGCAAGTTTTAGGCCCATGGCTGAGAATTACTTCATTAGCATTAAAAGAGTTTATACAGTACTGCTGTATATATGTTTTTAGTAACACTCATTTACATACAACAGTGAAAATTTCAAAGACTGGAAAATGCTGAATTGGATTAAAGGTATCTTGTTCCGTAATCGTAAACTTCCTTCTTGTGAGTACAAGAGATGCAACATTTAAGAGCAAAACTGCACCCTTAGTTTRGATTAATCCAAACGTACCATCTTATCATCATCTAATCCAAATTTATCATCTTAARATGATAAATTAAGACAGCATTGTCATGAAAAATGTGATCCAATCTCTTCATCTCACTTTCCTTTACTCTGCTCATTCATGCAGTAACGTGAGACTTTAGTTAAATTGTTTTTTGCTGTAGTACATTTTCAGTTAGAGCAGGAAAATTCTGGGATTCACTGGCTTCATCTAAATTGGCCCTTCCTGTAAAACAGAAAGAACCATGTCTGAAAAATATATCTTCRCTTCTCCTTTGCAGTCCTTCTCAAATTCTCTTTTCTGGCTTGAAACTTGCATTCTAATTTTTGCACTTTCAATCAAGGCTTTCATTTTCTACACCTCAGAACTTCAGTCTGAAACACAAAATAGGGTATTGAAGACACCTGATACAGCCAGAAGAGATCAAATTGCATTACTTTTGAAGTGTCATTACTTTGAAGCTTCAACACAGCTTCCTTTTAGGTACACACAATATGAAGTGCAGATGTGATTCAGAACACAGAGACTTGCATATGAATTTACTAAGCTATGAAATACTGACATAGGTATGAAATCTAGGAAGTTATTAAATGCAATCAGAACCCATCTTCTGGAAACGGTGACAATTGACATGTATTAGTTCAAAAGACAATCTGACTGAAGGACCAAGCTCAGTAACTTGCTGAACATAGTTAATTTGTACTTGTTACATTGGTTCTTAGGCCAATTCATAGCAGTTCACAAAGCAAGTGATGTGCTTACAAAGTGTGATTGGGGTGAAGGGTCCACCAGCACATTAAGTTTCACACACACATCAATTATCAAACTGAGTGAAGAGACACCAGATCTACTCTCTTTTCTGAAAAAGACAGTTTATCACTGAGAATCCTTCAAATATCAGGAAATTTAAGGCATCACCCTCTCAGTAGTAGTGCACTTAAAGCACCACAAGTTCTTGGGCTATGGTTTTTGTAACACTGGTACATGCGTTGAAGACAGGAATGCAGAGGTGCAAGGCAAGGCTCCCCCAAGGTCAGAAAAGCTGCCTGACTCCAGACCCTCCCCACTATGCTATAAGGTTATTTCTACTTGGGCAAAGAGAAGTAGATGGCTCTTGGATATCTCACCAAGTCTTTCCAATGAATTTGAAYTGCGGTCACTGACACAGCTGCCTACAAAGAAGCCATTCAGATAGCAGTGGTCTTCCTGCAGCTCTATACATCCTACACATCATTCTCTCTGTAAAGTTCAGTTTTGGATGGATTAATTTAACACACAAATCACAAGCAACCTTTTAGCGAGCAAGCTACCAAAGCAGAAGTGAGAATAGTCTTGCCTACAAAAGTCACACTAATATATCAGAAGAGCTGAAAAGGAGACCAACTTCCCCAATATAGATACAATTTGCTGATGTAAAGATGTGGGTGATGGCAGAGTTTCTCCTTCAAGGGCCATCTACTAATCTAGGTCAGCATGAGGTACCTTTATACTGGGGTAATTTCACTTCTGCATTGGAGGAGCAGAGGGCTGAAAGGCATCAGTTACTTATGAAGGGGGTGGGAAATAACACCCCCAGGACATACACAGTCCAGTATGCAAGCTAAGATCCTAGTCACACCAACACAGGCATTGCTTGACTTCTTTCTCATTATTCTAGACTTTAGTCCCGTCGTCAGGGATGTCTGACACTTAAAATGGTAAACAGGAGGAAGTTCAACGTAAATTGAGTGTTGAGCTGAACTCTGACCCTGTTACTTCTCCATTTTTATGAAAGCAGACTTAAATATCATTGCTTCTCAGTGAAGGCTGACACTAAACCCTCAAGTAACACTACAGGTCTATAGGCCTTCATGCCAAGAGGCTCCATTTAGAGATTGTAATTCCACATGAAAATTCTCAGCTTCTGAAATTCACTTCTCCAATGTGCAACATTAATGAATWTGAATCACAGTGCTCAAGAGGTATTTTTAAGCAACAGAATTCATGCAAGAAATCTATTTAGACTTTTCAAAGCTTTCTTTTGTGGAAGTATTAAATATTTAAAGACTATTCTAAAAGATTTTTTATAGAAGTAGGTATAAGAAATGTTTCCTTTGTGACAGTGTAATATTTTGCCATATTATAAAATCACTTCTATATTGCATGATTTTATATAAGTAATTTTAACTGATGTTGAAAACCATCAAAGGGATAAACAAGAATCAAAACAGGAACTTTAGGTAAGAAGAAAGACTCAGCAGCACAGAACAGAAGCAGATGATTCATGCCATAAGCAACTATAATGTAAATAATTAATCTTCAACAATCCTGAGAGGTGGCAAAGTATCACCACCACTATTTAATATGTTAATCATGGTATTGATGTTCTACTACAGAATCATAATGTAATTACAAATTCCCAGACAGCAGCATTCGGCGCATGTTTCATAAGGGCTGAAGAGTTTGCCTATCAGTTCTGTATGCTACGCTACTGATAAAGAGCAGTCTTATGCCCTCCATGTTATTAGACCTCTTATGCTAACCCTACGTCTTTCAAGTGCCAGGCAGCAGCATTCAAATCTTTGATGAATACAAAAAAAAAMCCATGAATATACACACATCTCCCACCATGTTCAGCAATACTAGTAAGTCTTTGGACAAGGAAAGCAAGGATTTCAAGGCCTGTGAATAGGACCCCTCTTTTCCGCAGCAGCCACTCTCAGCCAGTATGATTTTGCTTGAAGTAGGGAAAGAGAACGTGGAAGAGACTGAAGGGAGCAAGATGTGGCATCATCTTTACAACAGGATGTCACGGGGACTCTTCCCTCCCTTCTCTCAACATTTATCTACCTCCCAAAATCCACAGATCTCAGGTACACGGCAGCTCTGCTGCCTTGCTGGCAACTGGAGGGCACACCGCCATCTCTGCCGATAGCTGAGCAGAATAACCAGGTGATACCACAACCCAGAGAGGAGATGAGGACAGAGGTGTAACAGCATGGTGACAAAGGGTGGTTCAGACCACAGCACAGAATTAGTATTGCTGATACTATGACAGCAACRTGCAACAATCAATGTGCCAGAACAATTAGGCATCACGCTTAGAGTTACAACACTACCGCAGGATTGATATCCTGGCCAACACTGACCACGCACTGCGGAAGGTATCTGCAGTATCTTACCAAAATATGCTTCAGGGCTATGAGAGGAGTTAACAGAGGAACCCAAATCTCAAATCACTATCYGAGTGATTGAAAAGCATTAGATAGAGATGCTTTCAAGACACAGGATTTATGCAGGGAGACCGCTGGAAGAGGAGTGCTCCCAAACCAGTAACACAGTCTGCAGAAGAATATAATCTCACTGTATGGGTTTGTCACTACAACTGTTCCCAGCGCACCTCTCACACCCCTAATGACAGGGACCTTGACTCTAAAATTATTCCGTAGCTATTCAGGATAATCTTACAAGGGTTATCTGTTTTCTTCATGTCTGTTCTCTCTGAAAGCGTAATCTTCCCATTTTGCTCATTCCATCGTAAGTTCACCTTCTACAAAGTTGAAACAGGAGATGTTCAATCCACGTATCATCCAAGATGCCTGTAAATTAAACACCTTCTCCTTCCCACCACTCCCTACATAGACCAGGGCATGAAATTCAGATGCAGGCTACAAGCCTGATTCTAATCAAACCAAGAGAATACTAGAAAAGTGTCCTCTCCCCCTACTACACCTCCCAGTAAAAGAAACCGTTACCTCCCCTACAAATATCAGGTACAGCACAGGTGAAGATGCAGACGTTCCCTCACACATACAAAGGAACTGTTGACTGCTTTTGTGAAAACCTACAAACAAGTGAGGGTTTCAAGTCTCCTGCAAGGGGACCACAACCAGCACTTGTAGCCCTCTGTTCTGCTCACGTGCTATGGATTTTGCCAACAAATTGTGAGGAGAATTGTCAGCGCAGACAGGAAAACAAAGCTCAGATTAGTAAGAGAAATCTACTCCGTATTTAAAACAAAAACCCCACAACTGCTATTTGCAGTCAGGGTACATCTGAGGCCCCTGGCCCCTCTCTGCCAACACGCTGTGCAGTATGTTTTGGAATACAGACTTTGATGCTAGGATATGGCGTACAGATACAACAGAGCAGACTACTTGTCACTTTAAATAGTTGCAACTTAACTGGAATATTCAAGCCCCGGAACGTTTTGCCAAAGGGAACGAGCATTAGAACATCTAGAAATCCGCAAAAATATACTACTGCCCAGCCTGCGGCTAAATGAGGCATCTGACAGAAGAAAAAGCCCCCTGAACGCCCACGGAAACTCCCTGCCTGCAGCTGCGCTCGGCTGGGCTGCGCGAAAACCTCCAAGAGACAGAAACCGCACCGACAGCACCTGCGAGGCGCCGGCGAGCCCCGCGGCTCACCGGCGCGGGCCTCCCGGGGCGGACTTCCCCTCACCCCGGCCCGCAGCAGCTCCCCCCGGCCCAGCACCGCTCAGGAGCGCCCAGAGGGGCGCGGCGACCGCCCCTCTACAAGCAGCCTCTTTACTAAGGGGAGCTACCCGGGCGCGGCGTGAGGGAAGGCAGGAGCCGCCCCCCCCGGGCCGCGGCGGGCTCCTACCTGCGGCGGGCTCCTACCTGCTGCGTGAGGTAGCGCGTGAGGTAGGGGGCGGTTGGCGGCGCAGCGCCCCGGCGGCGGGGGGCGGGCAGGGCGCCGGGCGCGCCGAGGAGCAGAAGAAAGAGGAGGAGCCGTAGCATGGCCGGGAGGAGCGCAGGCCGCCCGCCGCCCCACCGCTTTATAGCGGCCCCGCTCCCCCCGCCCGCGGGCGGCCCCGAGCCGGCCCCGCGGGGAGCGGCGGGACCCAGCGGAGGAGGCGGTGCCGCGCGTGCGCCCTGAGCGGGCCGCGCTATGCGACCCACCCCAAAGGGGAGGGGTTATCCCCCGCACGTGGAGGGGTGAGCACTAAGTAGTGGGGCTTTCCGATTGGCTGCGGAGTCAAAGATGGCTCGCGCGCGCTTTCGCGGTTGGCTGCGGCGACTTGGATAGGGGTTTCGGTCGCGTCCTCCGAGGAGACAGCGATTGGTTGCTTGGAGCACGTGATCCGCCCTTCTCGTCGCTAGGTGCCGTGTGAGGGACGTGTGAGAACGAGGCTGGCATCCTCGCTTTCTTATTGGGCAAGTGGGGCGGCCCTGCCTCCGGGCTGCGTCACGATTGGGTGAGCTCCGCCTCGTCCCCGCCCCCAGCAACGGCCCGCAGCAACTCGCGCTTCCGTCTTCTGGGCCCTCCTCAGAGCTGGGGCCGCTCCCGGGCGATGGAGCCGCGCTGCGGGCGGCGCTTCCTCGGGGCCGGAGCTGGGGAGGTGGGGGCACGGCCACGGCCACGGCCACGATAACCGCCTTTCGGTGTTCCCTCCCGCGCGGGCCTGAGGGCACCGAGGGGGCGCGGCGCACCTTGGCCGGGTGACAGCGCTTCACCGTTTCCCTTCGTTTCCCTGCGGCCGGGAGACGGAGGCTCGGTTTGGTCACGGAGCGCTCAAATAGGCGCACCGGTAAGAGCGGTAGTACTTCAGTAAGTGAGGCGTTTCCTGGGGGTTGAGCAAAGCTTAAAGCGCCCAGGACGAGTGGCGGGGGTGGGGTGGAGCCAGGCAGCTCCGTCCGGCCTTCAGCATCCTTGTGCTGTGCCCGACCCCGGCTGGCTCGGCCCGGCTGCTCGCTGTCGGCCTCCGGGGGCGTCTCGGGGCCGGAGTGGGAGGAGGCTGCTGGTTAAGGGGTAAAAATTGCGGTGTGAGACCTGTTACAACGCTTCTGGTGTGTTTTGGTTTTTTTCCTCAGGGAGAATTTAAGGCAGCGAACCCACTAGAGGGCACCAGGCACCGATGGAAAGCTCGGTGAGACTTCGGGGCTGTTGAAAGGCAACGCTCTTTGGAGGCTGGCGGTGGGGAGCGCCTGGAGTGCTGAGTGGTTCCCTGGCTGGGTGTGTGGGTCCGGAGGTTTGTTTTGTTTTGTTTATTTCAAAAAGTAAAGTAAAACAGATCTATTTGTACTGTCCTTTTTTAACTTACGTCCAGATAATGAATACTGTATTTCTACCAAAGAGAAATAGAAGTGTAGGTCTTGAGTCTGTCTGCTCTAAAGGGAGCTCTTACCAGAACCCATGTGAATACGTACATGCTACGCTTTGTCTCCCATATTTCAGTGGAATACTTGAAGTGTTCACTGTGTTTTCTGGGGTGTGGGGTTTTTTTTATTTCTTTAAAAAGTGCAGATAACAGTATACTTTGTTTATATAGTTCTGAGTTGAAAACCAGTTGGAATGCGAAGCACCTGCTGGTTTCTCCAAGTCCACCTTCTTGCGCAAAACCAAAATCAGACTTAATTTTATTACTTCTTTTCTATATGTTGGTATGTTTTCCATGTACTTTTTACTGATATCCTGTACTGTAACTGAAAGAAAATAGTTCTATTTTGACAAGAATTGAAGGCATGCACCATTTAATACATTAGGTCAAATGAGTCTCTGTTAATAAGTGTTCTGAAGAGAGATTTTTTTTCATTTTGGTTGGCCTCCCAGTAAAGCTTTTACCTTTTCCTGCCTCTGTTTTCTTGGCCTTTCTGCCATAGGGAATATTGGGATATCTGATTTCCCCCCCCCCCTTTCTGAACGACTCAGAGTAATGAGTTTAGTCACTCACATTTTTCTAGTACTCATGTTACAGGTCTTGTTTTTACCAGAATGCTGAGAACAGTGCCCCTAAGGGCAAAGGGATAGCCTGTAAGTTGAACTTTTTTTTTTGTGGCAAAATATGAACAAAATATCATTGTTGATTATTGAATCATTTTTAACCTGTAAAAGCCGTACTTGAGTCTCCTTTACCTCTTTGGCCTTTTGCCTCCCTGAGGGAGTTATGGGATGAAGATGTGAAATTCACTTCCTATTCTGAGTTTATTCTGCAGCTTACATTGAAAAGAGATGTATATTTAGCTATTACTGTGATAAAAGTGCTTTTGCAAAGAAGGATTTTTAAGGTGTCCTTTAATTCAGCTGTGGAGAACATTTTGGTCATTTAAGTTGGAACTCTCTGATTTGAGGTACTGTAGGGTATTTTTGTCTACATGTTTCTAGCATATGCTGAGAAAAAAAGTTAACTTTCTAAAACAGGGGAAGTTTCCTAAAAATTGATATTTTGGACAGTATGGTGATAATAAAGGCAAGATAATTCTGCAGGAAAGTAATACTGAATAAAAATTATTTGTTTATTTATTTATTTAAATAAACATTTCAGTATTTATTTGTCAGTTCCATATGTCCTCTTTGTTGAAATCAATGGTGAATACTGTAGAGCTGTCTCTGGCTCAAAGGGCATGAGTATAGTTGCTATTGCGAGCCCTTTTGAGGTTTTCTGGGCATCTTCTCCTTTCAAAGTCATTGGCATTGAAGGCATTTGCAGAATTACAAGCGTAGAATCATTTCAGTTTTTTAACCCCATGTTGTGACTTCATTCCAAATTAAGGAAAAAAATCAGAAACAGATTTGCTGCAGTGCTGTGCTCAAGGATAGTTCTAATAAAGATTCCCTAAATACAAGTGGGAATTTGCATGATTTATCTGCAATGGTGTGCAAATATCATGAACACTTGCTTCTTATTATGTATCTTCATCTTTTTTTTCTTTTTAAAGGGTTAATTAAGGGTAATAATAGGTGTTGCCTCAATTGGGCTACTATTTTCAAACAGAGATCATTGTCTCCTGAGGGCTGCCTTTCAAAATGTTCAAACAACCCAACTAAAAGCAGTTAATATTAACATCTCATAAAATGAGAACTCTTTGAACCATTTTGACTTACTTGTTTCAGGTGATGCTGTGAGCACATGAATAGTGTGAGAAGACTCTTGGCTGCCTCTGTAATTTCTGTCCAGAACTCCTGCTTCATCTATCCTGCCTGTCAAAAATGCTTTTCTAGGCTGATCCTGGATTCTAGGAGGTACGTCCTGCTTTGGGGTTTGTTAACTGTAACTGTCAGAGGCCTTGGGAACCTGTGGGAGCTGAACACAAGTTAAAACAAATTGGTGAAAATCCAGCCATTGTAGAAATAAGTGCTAATTTCAGATACTTATGTTACTGACCACTATTTAGATCTCTTTGTATTCCAGTAGCAGCTTGGAGGTCATTATGGATCAAGACTTCTATTGTGTTCAGTGCCATGCAATATCGAAGGACAGTTTAGGAGAATAAATGATGTGTGTTAATAGCTTCCAGGAGCATCCCCTGCAGTCCCGTTCTTCTGTGCCGTTCCTAAGTTGGAAAGCATTGGTTGAAAGCCTCTCCAAATCAAATCCTAAATTTTTTTGTTCTTCTCATTCTATATGTGTAATGCATCAGGTAGTCCTGTATGACTCTTCCACTTAACTGTGTGTCCAGAAACATACAAGCTTTCCTTTTTAATCCCACTGTTACGTGAAATCTATGATACACAGAAGAACAGTAAATCAATGAGTGTCAGCACTAAATGGAAGGAGCTGACTTTGCAAAGCAAGAATATCTGTTGTTTCAAATGCTGAAGTAAAAGATAACAGTGCTGTTTCCTGATGATTTTTTAAATCTAGGTGTTATACTAAAGCTACAGGAAGAAAAATCCCAAACCAGAACAAAACGCAAAAAATGGGTGTGCAGGGAATTCAAAATTACTCCCCGATAGGTCATTCAGAGCCCACTGTTTCTCTCCAACTTCACAACAGGCTAGCATTTAATGAATCAATAAAAGAAGCCAGAGGGATTTCGTCATGATACAGACACCTTGCTGAGCCTATGATGAAATTAATGCCTCAAGGAGTAAAGAATAAGAAAGAATCTTATAGTTTGTAATGGAATATTTGATACATTATAGTAGTAATACTTATGGCTGCAGATAAGTTCTTACTTCAGCAGTGATTAACAGAAGTTCATGTATTCAATCTTTTTTTATCCTTATACTGTCTTTTGTCAGGTTTAACTGTCTAAAATGCGGCTGCACAGGTGAAGCTAAAGATGCAAGCTACAGATATAGATTGTCCCTAAAGGTTGCTGACACTAATGATTTGTTTGACATTACTGTGTTTGGAAGTTGCTTGGATCCGTTATTTGGGGTCACCGCAGAAAATCTGCAGAGGTAAGGAATGGTTTGTTTCTAACTATATAGCTGCTGCTTTTTCTTCAGCCTAAAAAAATTGAAATGAGCTTGGATGGTGTGGAGACGAGTGGGAAGAAGCTGCTAAAGTGCTCCCATCCAGCATTTCCTTTGTACTCATCACCTTGAGAAAATGCTGAAGTTTGGTTTCTTTCTGAAATTTTGAAATTTTGAGATGGATTACTTCTACATAAGAGATCCTCCACTCGTCTGTTGAAGGCAGCTACCACCTGCTAAGTGAGCTTCACAATTTGGTTGGTCGGGCTTCTTCCTTGTGTCCTTCCTCCTTTATTTGAGACGATTGAATTTCCTTTGTCTAATGTCAGATTACTAAGTAAGTTGGCTTTTCCAGAGGTGTAGACATATTTTTTTCCTCAAGATTTTAGAAGAAGAATCTTAAGGTAGAGATAGAGCCTTTGGGTTTTGTTTTKTTTTTTTTTTTAAACAGTTTGGATTTTTAAAAAAAAAGCGTGCACCTTATGACTTTAATTCAATATGACCAGATTTTCCTTTAGCAAGGAGGGATTTCTAAGAAAGCCTGTTAGTCCTCAGAGCCTGACCACCTACATTATAAGCTTCAGAGTTTCTGATATGTGAAACTGCTAGGATGGGATATTCGGGTACATTCACTGCTTGTTTCTCAATTATGTTATTTTCCAATGACTTGTGTTAGCACTGGGTCAAAGATGAACACTTTTTAAATCCCATATTGGCAGCATTAACAACATACTCATGGCAGGCATTCTACACTAGACTGCTGTACTACTGTCAGCTGCGAAAAGCAGAGTTATTTGCATGTCTTAATATGGATGCTGCTGTTGCTGTAAAGGTGCGGGCAGAAAGGATGTGTAAGCAATAGCAGCATATTGACAGCATTATACAGTCATTGTGTTGATACAAAAATCACAGCCACACAGGGAACACCCGAAAAGTTGTATGTATATTAAACCTGTTCAAAACGGTTRTTTTGTTTACTTCTATTTCACTAACAAATTAAGTGAACTAAACAATTGAATTTATAGGTTCATGGTTTCCTGTTTTCATTCTATGTTTAGTTTAAGCTACCACAGTATCTTTTCTTTAGCATGTGTCCTACCTATACTACAGCTAAAATGCTATGTAAGGTGTCCTCTGTTGGTCCAATACTTCTATATGTTTTTACGCAAGGTGTATTCAAGACTTCAATCAGCTGTCAGGAGAAACAAACACAGATGCATCTCCAGGAGTGTTAGTTCAAGCAGTGGAAATCTGTTTCATTGGAAAAAGATTTATATTTGGAGTGAAGGTAACTTCTAATCCACATTACTCTCTTAAAATGAGTTTTTTCATTAACTTGTAGCCAGTTGGGGGCATAGACTGAGTTATCAAAACATCTTTTGGGAATTTGAGAAAATTTAGGGCTAGGTCATGGGAAGGATTCTGTTCCTCTTCCTCCAGACTCCTGTGTTATTTTAAATGAGTCACATCCGAAAGTCATCTTGAATGGCAGTAGTCAGCTTGACAGCTTGTCAGGGCTGCTTTTCAGAGAGCCTGAGCAGTGCCAGCTCCTGTGCACATCAGTAACAGCTTGGAGTCTGTAAAAAAACATGTACAGTTCAAGCAAGAAACAGACTGTCTTTTCAAGCACTGCCCTACCTTTCCCATGCTGCATAGTCTCCTGGTGTCTGAAATGTAAGGAGAAACACATCCCCTTGCAGCGTTTTTATATTTCTGGATTTAAGAGCGTGTTTAAAAATGTTGATAAAGTACAGCTGTTCAACATATGCATCTGTGGCTCTTTTATGTGTTTAACAGACTTTGAAACATTAGTTCTTAGTCATATTTCCATAGAAACGGTCTTCTAAGTTCTCTTCAAGTGGTGCTTGTGTGAGTCATTCATATTATGAAGTCTGTGAACTAAATCCTACCTGGCAGGTGTTTTTCCTCTCCCACAGGTACCATGAGGTTTGTATCTGAGCTGAGATTTTCCTAATGCACAGCATTTTAAGTAATGGAAGTTGGAGGACTTCATGGATTAACTTTACTTAACTGGAACCATTCAGCAGGTCTCTAGGTCTGATGCCTTTACAAATATAAGTAATYCTGTATATCAACAGCCTTGTGGCTGCTCCTGCACACACAAGGACTGAACACACATTCAAAGACCATTTGTTCAGCCTTTGGCTGTAGACATTTCTGTGTAGTTGGGTTCAGCTACGCATACAGTTGCACTCTCCCAGATAAAACTCAGAATCAACATAACATACTTTTTTAAGGCATACCTAGAAGGGTATTGTCCTTGGCTAACAGCTTTCAGCCTCAACCTCTGCATAGACTCAGGGAGTAGGAGGGTTGTTGAATTTGAAGACAGCTATATTTGCTTTTTGGCCTCTCTGGCATTGCCAGACCTTGAGGGGGAGGTGAAAAAGCATTTATCCACTTCTCAAAACATTAGATAATTCCCTCTGCTTTTAATGTCATTTTTCACCTGTAATTTCTGTGTAGAGAGAAGCAGGTTCTATAAAGAATTGCAGCTGAAGCTCCTTTGAAACACTACTCTCCAAATAAATGATAAGCAGTTTATCATCTTACTGTACTGTGCCACAGCAATGGTGATGCGCCTGGGCTGGCAGATGGCTAGGATGGGGCTATGTTTTGGATTTGTGCTGAAAACAGTGTTGATAACACAGGGATGTTTTCGTTACTGCTGAGCAGGGCTTACACAGAGTCCAGGCCTTTTCTGCTTCTCACACCACCCCACCAGCGAGGAGGCTGGGGGTGCACAAGAAGCTGGGAGGGGACACAGCYGGGACAGCTGACCCCAACTGACCAAAGGGATATTCCATACCATATGGCGTCATGCTCAGTATATAAAGCTGGGGGAAGAAGAAGGAAGGGGGGACGTTCGGAGCGATGGCATTTGTCTTCCCAAGTCACCGTTATGYGTGATGGAGCCCTGCTTTCCTGGAGATGGCTGAACATCTGCCTGCCGATGGGAAGGAGTGAATGAATTCCTTGTTTTGCTTTGYTTGCATGCGCGTCTTTTGCTTTCCCTATTAAACTGTCTTTATCTCAAACCACGAGTTTTCTCACTTTTACCCTTCTGATTCTCTCCCCCATCCCACCAAGGGGGAGTGAGCAAGCTGCTGCGTGCAGCTTAGTTGCTGGCTGGGGTTAAACCACGACAAAGATAAAGGTTGTAGCTTATTTCCCTTTCACAGAGGTAGCGCATAGCAAACATGCTGGCTTTGATAGCTGAGCTGCTAAGTCAGGTATCTGGTACCAGAGTGCTTTGCTTCAAGTACTGCCCAGTGCCTCCTAGATAAAAGAGAAGCATTGGCCTTGGGCAGCTAGCCATTTGCACGGAACTGCGCTGGAGGAAGCCCGGAAGCACCCAGTGCCCTAAAGGGAGGAAGAAATTTTCTGTGAAGTCTTTTCTCAGAATTCTTGGTTGTTTTTCCAGCTCCAAAACTCTGCGTAATTGCAACAAGCAAAGAACCTCTCGCTGTGATGCCCTTTATAGCCCTTGCCAGTGCTTATTTCCCAGGGAGTACTGCTTTGTGTGACAGACTGTTTTGTATTCTCTTCCCTGCAGATCCTGACAAAAAGTGAGACCTAAATTTAAGCCTGACTTAAGAGATGTGCGTTAATTTTTATTTTTTTTCTATCACAAAATAAAGCATTGTACTAAGGTTTTTTTCTTTTTCCCCCCAGGGTTGTGCAAGGGAAGATGGAGGGCATTCTGCTGCCAGCAGCATCTTGCAAAACTGTTCCAGAATTAATAGAAGTACAAAAAACCTTACAGCTTGCCAGATCTTCCTGCCAAACGCTGCTGTTACTGGCTTTACTGTTATCGGCTATTTCCATCGGCTCCTACAGTTGGCAAAATTCAGGAGCTGTAATAACAGCTCATACTCACCTGATGCACCTTCAGCTCCAATAGATGAACCTGTCAGTGAGCTCAGCAGTTTGTCTAGTGTGAGCAGAAGCTCCTGTTTTGTTCAGTCTAGTGGCAGAGAAAGTTTTTTAGGGTCCTGGCAGCAGTCCTTCAGCCTGACTTCATCTGTTGCTTGGGTGACAGCGGAAGACTTTCCCGCTCTGGAAGTGGGAAAGCGGGTGAGTGAACAGCAYGAACAAGAGGGGAGGCCTGTCTCTGCAGAATCATGCAGTGTAAGCCTCAACAATCAAACTCTTTGGGATTCACAGTTTTGCAGCTCTTCTGTGAAGGAAGGCGATAAAGAGGAGGATAATGAATTGAGTTCACAGCCTAGTCGGACTGACAGCATCTCTGCAACTGATAAATTAGAGAGAGTATCCTCTTCAAAGACTGAGTGTTCACGTGGAAACAGTTCCAGGTTGTTACAACATCCCTTGGAATTTGGGGTAAAAAGCATTTACCCAAAGACTAATAGCAGAAATTATTCTTACCCAGAAAAATCCCGCAACTCCCTTTTTTACAAGAGAGATGCCTTAGCTTCTAATCACTTAAATGTAGCTGGAGTGTCTCAGCTGAACTCTATGCTTTGGGATGAGCTCCCATTCTCAGAAAGCCTAAATGAATTTTTAGCCAGAATAGAAGATGGCAAGAGTGTTGTAACCTCACCCAGCCTTGATGCAGGCAAACAGGCCCTTCTTGAAAGTAGCAAGTTGGGTGTAAATCTTAATAAATCGTATCCCAGGCAAACCCTAGTAGCTGGTGATTTGCCTGAAGCGAGCATCTCGGGGAGGTTCTTGCCACCAGCAGAGAATGATAGTTGGGAGAACATACTGTTTGCTTGTCTTCAGTCGAATGCAAATCCTCCGAGTGATGAGGTGTCACAATGTGAGTCTTCCTCTAGTGTTTTATCTTCAACTGACAAGGAATGTGGAGCATCTTGCTTTATACCTAACCCTCATCTACCTGTTCTGTCACAGTCCTCGCCAGTTACATCAGAGCCTTGTGTTTCTGAGAGCAGATATGTGCAGTCCAAAGAAGCAAATATTGACATTTCAAAGTCATCTTGGTCTTTTATTAGTCTGCAGTGTACTGCTGAACATGGAGAAACCTCCTGTTTAAAAAGGAGCAAGGCAGCTACCTGTRTGCATTCTGCACATGATAGCTGTTTAGCTGGTTGCGAAAATAAAGAAAATTCTTCTACGCCAAGCCAAACAACAGATCTTACATTCACAGGGGCATGGGACTCTGATCCAGGAACTCCCAACAATACAAGAAGGATATATAAAAGAGAATTAAAACCATTGACAGAACTGTCAGAAAATACCTTCAAAAGTGTTAATAGGAGAGAGATGCTGTGGAACAGTATCTTCCCTGAAGGCAGCTACAATGCTTCCGCTGATCTCTTTGATGCAAGTGCAAGAGAGGTAGCAAAACCTGTAGAATTCTTAAATAAATCATGTAATTCTTTAACACAGGGAGATACTTTGACAGAAGAGGTCACAGCTCCTGAATTGGTGATTTATCCTCGAAGTGTTCCCTGTAACAGTTCAAAACCGAGCTCATCCCTACACAGGTCCCCTCCTGCTTTTAGTAAGCACAGTACACCAGTAACTTACTCCTTTTGTGATTCAGAATGCAATTCCGTTAGTGCTCAAGACTTTGTTCCTTATTCACAGTCAACTCCTATGACAAAACCTCTCCGGAAACTGTGGCCTGTTGGGGAAAGAAGCTCTTTTGTCACTATCTTCACCCCTAAAAATCCCACTAAAATCCATTCCAAATGCAAGCGATCTAGGTCTTCCTTTCAAAACACTCTGTTGCAGCAGCTTACTGGCAGGTTAGTGAAACGGGAAAGGCCAAGTAACAGGGAAGACGAAAGTAATAGTTCTGTTTCACAGCAGTTCCTTAACAGCCAACTGCCTGCCAACTTTGAGGAGTGGATCCCTCCATCTGCAAACAAAAGGTTGAAACCAACTGCATCTTCAAACTTAAAAACAGTTAGCTGGGCTACTGGCTTGCAATCGACCTGCGGGCACGCTGGCAGGAACCCTATTTCTGAAAGCAAAGAGAACAGTGAAAATGATGTATGCTCCAGAAATGAGAGATTAAACCCTGGGGATGCAGCCAGRATTCTAACAACGCCTGTATCTGCAGGTGTCACCAAGGCCTTGTTTTTAAACGATACAATCCTGGAAACTTGTTCCCCTTCAGAAGGCAAGAATCTCCTCTCGAGTGCAAATTGTTCAAGGGGTATATTGGAAGGGGCAACTGGCTGGTCTCCTGAGTTGTTCTTCCAAGCACAGAGCCCTTTTTCCAATAAGCCAAAATACTAAAAAAAGATAGTTCTATGCTGTGTTCTTTTTAATTATTTTTAAGACTTTTGGGAAGGAGCCAGTAGTAGAAAAGAGCTGTTTAAAAACAATTAAATTGTTTATACACCTGTTGGCATATGTATTCCTAAGATGAGTTATATTTATTTGCAGATCTTTGTACCACAGAGATGGGGGAAAACGGAATTTGCAATTACTTCATTTTATTGTAAATTAACTCCAGAACGTGCAATAAAAACTTTTGTAAATGTGTGAGTGTTTAATAGATCTCACTTTATCAAGTACAGGTAGRGGAAGCGTTTTAGCGTTCAGCGTTGTCTTTTCATCACAAGAAGAGCCCTGGAGTCCATGTCCACTCCAGATTCTTACCTGATGACTCTCTGTGGAGAAGGGCCAAGTTTTCATCAAAGAATTTCAAATACCATATGGGAGCCTCATATCTGAGCCCACTTGGGATCCTATGGCAGAGTTTAATTGGGTGGAGGGGACCATCCTGAGAGGTTGGTAGCAGCTCCCAGTTTTCCTGTAGGCTTTTTTGAGTTTAAGGACTGTAGTGCCAGATTCCTGGCACTGTCTTTCCTCTTCCTTGCTTTGGGGTCTTCCATATCTCCCACCTAGAACAGCTGCATTTAGGATCATTGAATAGAGAAATCTTGGAGCTGCTGCTGCAAGCTTGTAGGTCAGGTCCTGCAGAAGGATGTGGGAACCTGATGGCACAGGATCCCATCAGTCTGAAAATGCTGACTTGTAGAAGCAGAAGTGGGCCTAAAATTACCTGCTGTGATTTTTTTTTGGAGGCATGGAATGAATACGCACCATTTACATTGTGACTGGTGACAAGACTTTACTTGGTTCATTCTCTGCTACAAGGTAGACATGACTACGTTTCTGTGTTTGAGGCCTCACTTCATTTCTAATGCACCTACTTAAGCCCCAGAYTCAGTGTTTGTTCGGAGGAGTTGTGTGTCTCTGCATGCAAGGAACAGATTGTATCAATACTGAYAACTAAAGCACTTTCAGGTTATAAAGATGCCACCTCTGCCTTAGGAAATCTGAGAGGCAGAAGTTGCTGGAAGTTAGAAGAGTATTGTGGGAATGTATTATTTTGTGCTCATCTTGTTCCTGTGTATTTTACTTACTATCTGTTGTTAGTCACTGTTGGGGGCTAGAAGGKCTTGTGTGAAGCTGAAAGGCTTCTCTAACTTTACATTCACCTGGTCTCATGATAGGTACCTCACTGGGGCATGCACCCAAACCAGTGTTTTAAGGCAGGACCTGCCAAAGACAGCCAATGGAAACCATGTTTGGGATGGATGAAAAAAACGGACCTTTGGAATTTGAGCTGTAATCTTTGTGTGCCTTCATATCTCTTCTATAAAATAAATCTGTACCTGCTCTTTATTTTCAGGACACTCAGGGAAGTATGAGGGCAGTTACTCTCTCACCACCTTGTCCTTTATCCACTATTTTTAGCATGGATCACCCTTACAGAACATATAGGTAAACCTTTTCAGTTTCTCGGTCTCTGCCCTAAGTTCTGCACCTTCTGATCAAATGCGTTTCTCATTGAGGGATGGGAGGGAGAAGAGTATTTGAAATCAAACAAGCTTCTTCTGCAGCTGAGCAGGGTATTAATGAGCTACAGCCTCTCCTACCAAGGGCACGGGTGTGCTAAGGCTGCAGCCATTCCTGCAGGCTGAATGAAGAAAACAGTTCCTCATGGCTACACAGCAGGTCTGCACAGGTAAATTCACTTTACAAAGAAGTTTTTCCATAGCAGTCAGTGTTGGTTTGGTTTTTTCCCACTACTTCCTTACAGTTGAGGAAATTGAGGCACAGGTTCAAAGACTTGCCCAACATTAAGAGAGCGTGGAGCCTAGCTCWGGATATCGCTGAAAGACCTTAACCAGCAAACCATCTTTTCTCCTTGCTGTCCTACCCAGCAAGATACTCAAGCACAACCCAGAAGTTCATCCTGGTGTCTAAGGATGCTGCAACAGTAGGTGGCGGTGGCAAGAGGCTCGAGGTTTCCTCTTAGACGTCCAAGCCTAGAAGCCTAGGTCCCTGCAGTCCCTGGATCCTAGACATAAACAGAAGAAAAAGGAACATCCAGTTACAGCAAAAATGAGGGGAGGGGGGAAGCAGAATTAAACATAATTTGTGATACACAGATCCCTATGCAAGGCTTCTTGGCACAGCCAAAGGGGACATGATGGTAATAGAAGATATATGGCCTCTAAAAGCTGTTGATGACTTGCCCAGCTGAGCTTTAGCCCTGCACTTGACAATGAAGAGGAGCACCAGAACTGCACCAGCGTTGCTTCAGTCAGGATAGTGCAGGGCTCTAGGGTGAGCCCAAGTGAACAAGCCTGTGCTTGTGCCTGCATTTACCAACGCTACGCCTGTTCAAAAGATTTTATTTATTGCAAATAAAATCCTACTTGATGAATACATGTTAGGGGCAAGTGGAAAAGGAGTAAGAAATGTAGCCTGCCTGAAAATGGTATATCTGCGTTGATAGCTTATGTAGAAGAAATAAAGGGAAAGACAGCATTACTCGTATCCAAATCACTGAGCGCAGGGAAGGCAATATTGAAAGGGTTTTAAGACATCAGTGCTCAAACAAGTAAAGCTTGAAACTAGTTGTTTCTACTACAGCCTCCCACATAATAYGAGACTGTGGTATTACTGGCTCTTTAAGCACTCCCTTGTGATGAACTGGACAAACACCCACTTTATCATGGGGGTTAGACCGGATCCAAGTGATACACCAGAGATTTGACGCGGCTAGCAATGAAACACCGCCAGAACTTCTACATCATATACCTGACAGCATCTTGACATGAAATGTTTTGTCCAGCATGAGTGATTTTATTCAGCAGAGAATTCATCCACACACTCCAGTAAGTGATAGCTTTGGTACAAGCTGATGTGATTATAATTATAAGCTTGTACAAAAAGAATAAAGCTCAGCATGTTTAATTCTGAAGGTAATAAAACTCCTGAAAATGCATAGCAGGTTTGTGGTTGATTCCCTATGCATAGAAATCCATAAATCAAGACTAGATTTTAAATTAGGTAGGACTGTCTGTACGGTACCATTGAAATTAATGCAGGGCAGTCAGATCTCCCGTGCTTTGTGCGAGAGGACTGCACACATAGTGAGACCAAAAGGTACTGTTGTGTGACAGGCCCCTGTCAGCAAGATGACGTCTTCTAAGCAGAGCTCCCCAAGTGCTCGGTAGGAAGACTTTGTACACAAGAAGACGGAGGAGAGGCAGTAAGCTGTCTTGGTTTTGCTCCTGTAGTCTGTCAGTCTTGCATTTCTTCCCCTGGGCAGTTTGTTCCCTTTTTGCAGGGAGCCTTCATGCTCCTACAATCCTTTTACCCACAGCAAAGCCTGGCACAGGCTGTGCCCTCGCTGCTACACCTGCTGAACAAGAAGAAGAAGGTTGCACATCCCACCGGTTACATGCACCTTGCAAGGAAGAGCTGCCACTCTTTACCTGCCCCTGACCTTTCCCCAGGAAGAGCTCGGTCTGGCTTCTCCAGCTGTCACCCCCACCGGCAACATGCTCCAGCCCTCCTCTCTTTTCAGTAAATACTCAATTCCCAAGCTGACTGAGCTTTAAGGATTTTCTTCCCCTTCCTTTGCCCAGTTCCTACCTAGAAGCATACAAGGACTTTTCCCTCTCCAAATACCTCTCTGTTTTATCACTGACTCAAATTGCCAGCTTCCTGGGGAACATGGAGCAGATGGTCCAGCCCTCATGTCAGACATTTACCAAGGAAGGAGCTTCAAGGTCAGTGGAAGAAGCAATAAAGGACACATGGTGTCTTCAAGCTTCACAGCTCATTTCTCAGGGTAAATGTTAGCAGAAATCATCTTTGATGTGGAACAGAGCACAGGGGAAGAAACCTGATCCCCAGAATGAGTCAGAGCACAAACTTTATATATTGACCAAAAAACTAAAGGCTTAAAATGGGAGATCCTATCCAAAAGGATTCTAGGCCCATCATTGGGGGGCAGGTCATTGGGGAACTCCAGTGGAGTTCTATGAGCATGAAAAGAGCAAGTTGAAGGCTGAAGAAAAGAACTAGCGTTAAAAAAATAAAAGGCACTGGGACAAAAGACAACTGAAGCATCCAACCATCATCTTCATCCAACACAAACCTAGCATTATGCTAGGACAAGAGTTTAACCAGCTACAGGTTTGCAGTGACGGTGAGTGAAGATGGTACCTCTGTCAAAGACCACCCTCTAGTGACTGATGCCGGCATTTCAAACTTCGCTATGATCTCTCTTGTTTTGAATAAAACTTTTTTTCTGTTCCAGCGCAAAGGGACATTGCTCTCATGGACAGCAGCTCTACTTCTGCTCTTTTTGTGAGGTCCCAATGCTGTCCCAATGCCTTGGTACAGTCAACCCAAGTAGAACATCCTTAGCAGCCATTCATTTGTTGGTCTGATATTAAATCATGTCAAGTGAATTTGTCTTGCACATATTTTTAAGGCAACTTTGCTTTGCAGTTCAAATCAGAAAACAAACAAATCAAACACTTTAAACACCAAGTGGAAAGGATTAAACATTTATTTACATACAGATACATATGTAAGCAATTTCTAAGTATAAAAAGGACATTACAAATAAACATGAAGCATCATACATTCATCATCCTGGTCATCCAAAATACATTCCTTTCTCAACCCCACTGTACCACACTTGACAACAGGAACTTAAAAAAACAGACAAGCCAAATGCTTCTGACAGTCAATGATTCACAGTTTGGCAATTTGCTAACACCTATAGCCTTCCCACAGACAGCACTACCCCAGCAACTCGAGATCAATGGTCTGACCAGCTGTAGTGCAGTTTCTCCACTGAAATGGTTGTGCTTGATCAACAAGAAACACGTCCTCTCCTCATCCTTCTGGCCACATGTTTAGGAATCGGGGTTCTTGCTAAAATTCTGTACATTGTGCTAAATTCACAATTGCTGAGGAAAAGACAGCAGACCTTTGTGGGAAAAACTCCAACCCAGGAAATTCCTTTAATGCTGTGACTTCCCTGGCATGGAAGCTGCAAACAAAAAGCTGCTTTTAGTGCTTAAGCAGGTTTTTAAACTACAAATCAAACTACAGTTGATGGTATAAAACGTACTTGTTCATGCTGTAAAAAAAAATTACGTGCTTCAATATTGATTTGCTAGTAATCAAGGCTGAGAGTAATTCAGGTTTTCTTCTGAGGAAATGAAGATGCCTTTATAACATCTCTAAAAATGATCATAGCTTTCAGGAAAGAGGAAACATTTTCAACTCAAAAACCTAAAGGTAATGCAGAGCACGACGAACTTGTCAGTTAGATAACATTACAAAGGGAAACAAGCCAGTAAACATAAAATTAAAATGCCTACTCAAAGTATTAATGAATTCAAATGAGAGCTGGGTAAGTCTTTCTGTATAGATCAAAGGCAGTTCAAAAAAAAAAAAAATCTCATGATCTGCAAATTCACAGAACAGCCAAATATGTGCAGCAGAACAGAGGGAAGTGGAAATAAAAGAAGAGCAGAAAGAGCCTTGTCCCATATTGACAGCTGAGTGACTGCAGCTGCTCCAATCTCAGGGGGTTTTATTCTTTTTCTTTTGTAAACAGATGTGGGGAATGAAATGGATGTGACATATCTGCAGTGCATCTTATTATGCTAAAAAACATGGCACATTTTAAACTACTCTCTAACATCCAGAGATATACTTGTCACTCCAAACCAGCATAGCAACAAGCACTGGGCTTCCTCCATACTTGCATTAGATGGCCTTTTCTCCCCCAAAACATTGGCTTAAGAAGTTGGTTTTTCCCCTTTCAGTGCTGCCTGTACGTGGAGGCCAGCGGTAAGGCTTCTTCCAAACGGTCTGCAAGAGTTGAGGCAATAGCAGTGCCTGAAATCACGGCAGCTCTCCCTGCCATAGACCAAACATTTTATCCTCACTCCATTAAAGTGTCAAAACAGCATTCCCCTCTCCTCCCTTTCCCCCTCCGTAAAGGCTTGGCTGCTGCGGACGCCGCAGCCGTTACGTTTACTGAAGCTCGTGCCAATGATGCAACCCAGACCCCTGGAGATACTCACACCACCACCCAAGTGACAGCTCAGAATGACTCTCCCCCTCCACACGGCCATAAGTCTCCCTGGATGGAGAGCAGCATCCACCTGCTCACTGGAGGTTTACTCACTTGCACCAAACCCCCACTGATTCTTAACATCTGAATCTCTGGTATTGGTCCCATAAGAAGGGAAACATTCCTTACAGGATGTCCTGGCTGAGAATGAGCTTATCAAATGAGTTAGGTTTATGTTCATAGTAAGAAACTCGAGGTGGCACAGATGATGAGCCACGGATGCTCTTCCTTCTAGCTAAAGCAGGAGTCTGATCCAGTGGTTCATGCAACCAGGATTGTTTCCAGTCTGAGACCTCCACAGTACTTGAGGCATGAGCAGTATTGGGAAGGAGCAGATTCATGGATGAAAGGTACTAGAGGAATCAGGCTTTGAAAAGCTCCGAGGTTTGCATTCATGTGGCACCAGACACACCAGAGCCCTTGATCACTATCCATGAAAGTGTAAGAGCACTTCTAACATCCCCTCTCCCCCCCAGGGAACCATGCACAGCTAAAACCATGACTGACACAGGTTTTGGCCATGTCAGGTGCCTATAGACCAGGGCTGGACTCCAGAAGATGCTCGGCAGGGACACCACCGCGGTGCACTCACAAGCGTGCATGCACGTCCTTGGGAACATTGCCCCAAGATAAGCAAGTAGTGGAAAAAGAAAAGGTGCAAATGCAAAGGTGGCATCTGCTTCTTGAGTTTAATTGTAGCACTAACCAGCACTAAAATTATCTTCTGAGCTTGCTGGAAAAGGATAACTGGTTCAACAAATGTGATCACATCCAG
Source organism: Phoebastria nigripes (assembly GCA_035582835.1). NCBI lineage: Eukaryota > Metazoa > Chordata > Aves > Procellariiformes > Diomedeidae > Phoebastria > Phoebastria nigripes. The sequence goes on along the minus strand of JAYKAV010000353.1, from coordinate 91,505 downwards.
GAAGTGCTAATAGCTAGTTATTCATGTGAAAACAGAGACAATATCTGAGTACAGTACAGCCAGCTCCTGTTTATCCAGACAGATGAGCCATTAACCCTAGCTATACTCTTAAAACCAGTCTAATTTTTCACTGACAACATTTACAGCCTAAATTACACTCATTGCCATCTCAGTTTCTGCTATATCTGGGCTATCTTTCCCCAGTTAACCAGTTGACACTATTTGGAGGAGCAAACATTAGAGATGAGGTTTTTTTTTTTCTGGATCTGTGACTCCCCACAGGGAAAAAAAACCAAAACCAAACCAAAAAAACCCCACCACCACTCTCAACTCACATGGCATAGTTTTTACTTCTGGTTTAAGTTACAGCTCATTCACATGAGGGGAAAGGGTGTGATGGCATCCATGGGTGACGACAGCCAGCAATCTCTCTCAGCTGGACATAGTACAGTAAAAGGAGATTTGGGGTCAGTTCAGCGAGGTGATGATTAGCAAGGTAAGTCAGAGCAATGCAGCGGGCTACTTTGGGAGCCTTGCATCACAGTCAGCGTGATTACCCTGTTGTCTACTTTCCTAGCCAAGATAAATCCTAAACTGAGGCAAATGGGAGATCTGTAACCTTTATGGTACATTTAACTACAGCTTGAGTGGATGATCACATTTCAAAGACATGACCAGTTCCAGTTGAGGCTGCTCTGCTTCGGATGCACTAGTCACTTGTGGGAAATCAAGTGAGTGTCTCCCCACCACTCATCATCATAAGAAAACAAGACTGTCCTTCAAAATGATGATCCTTTGCTGTTTGTGAACAGTAACTAGAGCAATTACTACCCACAGCAACAAGATGACAGACTTGATACAAGGAAAGAAAGGGTGGCTTCAAGAGCCAAATTTGTTCAGATAAGCAAAGTTTATAAAAAAACTAAGGAAGAAAACATTTTGATATAACATCTTTCACTGGGCTTTCACTACTAGAATTGATTAGAGTATTTCTTTTGGCTCCAGTGGGTTTTCTGATGAGCCCTTACGTACATCAATGTTGCGGAGAGTTTCCATACTTGCTCACTAGGAATTCACCACGTGCCCTCTAGAAACACCTTTTTCTAACTGAATTAACTCCAAAAGGTCTTTGTTGGTAGGAGCAACCCATATAAGGATATTGGGTGCTTTGATATTGAACGCAACGGAATGCAGAAGAATTTCAGATGAGACTCAAATTCAAAGCATCCCTTATTAAAGTCCAGAGCAATCAAAATCTAAGTCATAGATGCATTTTTTTAAAAGAGGATGGGATTGAGAAAATCTTGAGCGAGTAGAACCACCTCTTTACTTTGCATTTTCTCCTCCACACAGTCATCCTTCCCCTTGCCCAAAGGGCTGTAGCACTCAGTCTGCCCCACAGCCAGGAGAGGCTTTCTGTGGTAGTGTCTCCAGCCATACCTGACCATGATGGGACCACAGGTCCCCAAAGGGCAGCGTATCCTGCATGTTTGCTCAGCCTATTTTAATAGCTGGAGAATTTCACTTGTTTTCCAACTGAATTCAGTCTCTGACTATAGAAATCCTGCCAGCTCAACATCTCAGCCTGATTTACAGACAGTTCTTCACGCTGAAAAGAGAAGACAAGTGGAAAAGCAGCTGAACAAACAGCAGTCCTTAGGGATAACGAACAAGGCAAAACCCAGTGGGGTTTGACTATAACTAATTGCATCCCTTGTCAGCCAAAGCTCAGGAAAGCCTGTTGCCCCATGTGTGTGCACCCACCATGCTTCTGCATCACTAATTTCGACTTTCCCTCTTTTCAAATCACTGTCTCCTGTGTCAGCCTCAGTCTGCTGCTGCTATTACTGATGCTGAAGGAATTCAATAGCCATTAACCACTAAACCTAGACTAGCGGGAGCCAACTGTTACCAATATAGCTATTTCCAAAAAGACAAACAGCACCAACAGGCTGACAGACTTTAAGGGCTGTTTCATGTATTCTACAGCAAAGAACAAAGTATCTTGCCTGACAGTTTGTCATGTGTGGTTTTCATTAAATAATGATCACAAAGCCATTTAGCATTCAGCACAAACACATATCTGCCTGCACGCTCAAACAACTTACCTGTAGATCAAATCAGGACTTCAGTGTTAGAGGTAGGAAGAGGCACCCAGCGTCCCCTTCTCTACAGAGTTCATAATTTCACTTTTTCCATCATAACTCTTTGACCTGAAGGGCTTTTTTTTCCCCCTAATACTTAGTCTCTCATGGGGAACACAAATAGAACAGAAGGGAGTCATGGCTTGTCCCAGCAAATTTGCAGTGTAAATACCCAATGCAAAATACCAGCGAGCACTTCACATACAGTGATCTGAAGCACAGAACATTTGGTGGTTTATGCAAGATCAGCCTGGCTGAATCAATGGCTGAACTGGAAAACAGAGTTTAGACCATCCAGTTTTCAGGAGATGCTTTTACTAATCTCTGCAAAGATGTTTGCTAGATAAAGCAAACATCTGTTGACCATCCAATATTGGCTTCTGCATGGAGCTACTCATTGTGCTAAAAAATTTCAAGAAAAGGTCTCATTATGGGACTACTATAAAAATTAATATTCCCCCAGAAATAAGAAGATTACTCTATGGCTGTGAACATGTCACCCTGAAAACACATCAAAATCTAGCAACCACACTGAAAGCAATGCTTTACTCTCTTGATAGTACAGAATGTTTCGAGTCAAATTTGGCCCCATTATATCAATTCTGCATGGCTTTTGGACACTCGACCCAGCAAGCATCACAAGGCTTTTACTGACAGTTCTCTCAAAAATCCACTCATCTAGCAAGGTGTTGGCCATAGTTGGAGAGCTGATTGTCAGATAATTGGGATTTGTATTTTTTTTTTTTTATCTCCTTTTATTTTTCAAGACTTYGATCACTATGCCACAGCACTAAGTTGTCCTTAGCAGTTGATAAAGCTGCTGTTCTAGTTGGGAAACCTTCAGCAGTAGACAAGACTGTAGAAGAGAAGATAAGCCCTCAGTGCTACAAGGAGAGGTGGGTTGTATGCACTAGAGAGATATTCAAAGGTGTACAAAAATAACTCCTGCAAAGGAGTTACTACAATAAAATATCACTTCTTCAACAGGTAGCGTGCTTGTTAACTGCAGAAAAAGAGGCGAGTTTCAAACTACAGCTTTGGCTTATGACCTTCTAAAACGTTGCACATACCACCATTGTTTCCTTTCAACTTTTTAAGTCTACACAGAATAAACCTTGAAAGGAATCAGTTCAGATTTGTCCCTGGAGCAGTCAGATACTTCACTGTAACATCAGCCCAACTGCAGCACTCCACCCCGCYGCAAAAGCACATCACTGTCTGGAGATGGGAGTCCTTACATGGAGCAGATTTGCTAGCAATAAAAAGAACCAATGCTTCGAGGTTGCTAGTAGGCAGCTAGTCTCCAAAATAGTCACCTACAGGTTAGRAAAGCCACTCGAAAAAGAGACTTAGCCTTCTAGAAACCTCAAAGTGAATATCCAAGAAAATAAAGTTAGCCGTTTCCGCGATTTGACCAGTTCAGCTTGTCCAGTCATGATAATGCATTAGAGTTCAACCTCCAGAAGTGATGCAAGGAGCACTTTAAAATGCATTTATAGTTGTCCTCAGCAGGAATGAGAAGTACCTGCCCAGCTTTGACAATTTTGGAAATCAGGCTGAGGAACCCACAGGTGTTTTAGTGGGCAGTCTCCTTCCTCCTTCCTTAACTCAAACAGCCCTGCCMTATTTGTTATCAGTTACATGCTGACAAGTCCAGCATCTCGAGAGTAAGAGCTTTTACAAATTAAATATACGTAGGATTGATTTTTAACTTGAGTGTTGCCTTACATGTAACRCCCTGAGCCTTGCTCTAAACAGCTACTTAAAAGCTGTGCAGAATCAGCTGTCTCAGAGTTGGGTGGTCTTCACAAGCTCAAATGAGGCTGCAGTTGGCAATTTGGGGAATGCTCAAGACAGACATTGCTCTTCAGCACAGGCTGTACCACACAGTCCAGCCCAGCTGAAGCCACCAAGTCCCAACATTTCTAAATCCTCTGAATTACACCATGAGCAGAGACTGAAAAGGACCAGTACAGGCCAGCACAGCAGATGACATGTCCCCCAACATCTCACACTTACAGCAGCACTTTGCTAAGCGTTACCTAAATGACAAACAAGCCTTGTACCACAACTTCTACATCTTCCTTTTTACCGCTAGTCATAAAAGAAGAAAGTGACCTAAAAATAGCAAGAAAATAATAAAAATGGCGATATGAGACACGGATCCCCCCTCTCTCTGACACACGGAGTCAGCTCCCTGTTACAGATCAAAGGCACAACAGGACACAGCCCAAAGAAGTCTTTCCAGGAAAACGTGAAAAAGCATTTTAAAATGCTTTTTTTATTATTGTTATTCTTTTCAAGTAGTACTTATTGGCAGCTTTCTATGTCAATACAAAAGCTCTGTTATAATCTTCAGTAAATGCCAAATAATATTAAATTGATTAACTCTAAATTACGGCATATCACAGCCATGTAATTGCCAGGAGAGATTTATCCAGATTAGCTAAACTGAACTCAAACTTCAAAAAAATCATCTTTCATGTGCGCATTCGCTATCTTCCAATTTCGCTTTAACGTCAACGTGTAAATTTGCAATGCATTATTCACATATGGCACTAGAGGTGTAATAACATCGCAAACTCCATAGTGCTTCCCGCTTCAGGGGCTTTGTAGAAAGAAATTGCCTAAACAGTTACACGTACACTGGAGTCTGAGATTAAGAGTACAAAGCATCAAGTAAATTAAATGACTCTACAGCCCTGAACCTGAAAGCTACTCTAGCAGAGGGACTAGATGCCAAGAAGATACCTTCAAGAGCATCTTGGGGAGCAGTTCCACAAGGCGAGTGCTGGATGGGTCAGACAGAATGATACCACTTGCAACCCACTGCTATTTCCACTTAGCATAAAAAAAAACCTCTGCAAAATTGTACGCCTGCCTTTCAACAAGAACTGTATCTACAAGCTTTATTTTTAAGCCGGACATATTGCAGACTGCCACTTCAAACTGTGCTCTCTTTGAACCCTGATACACAATCCATGCATGCACAAGATTTTGGTCATGTCTGGTGTCTTTCTTCCAACTCCACCAACAAGGTTTCCCAAGGCTAATTTTTTACATTAGGACATACTAATTAGAGAAGGGACAGTTAATTTTTTTTCTCTCTCTCTTTTTTTTTWAATTTTTTTATTTCTGGAACATCTTTTCATCCTATGTTGGATATCAAAGCAGCACAGTCCTTTCCCACTATGTTCAGGCCTAGAAAAAGAGGTAACGAGATTTTTTTTTTTTTTTTTTAATATGAACAGTGCTAATTAGTGTTTTTTCCTAACCAGTCTAAGTTACACATTCAGAGGACAGTAATGTAGTAAGACTACATTTGGTCTATGGAATATTTGCTGAACTGCTAGCACCAAAGGGAGCAACCGAGCTGTATCCATGTCTTCTTAAATCTTGAAAATGTTGATATATGTAACTTTTTTTTTTGATTCCATGTTCATGAAAGTGCCTGTAGATGAGAGACATAACACTATTTCAAACACCAGAGTCCTCCATGAAGATGTGCGGGCAGACACTATGTACACGTCTTAAGAGCTCACTCGCTGGCAGACCGGAAGATTGCCAGTGTAGTCCAGGGTCAGTGTTCATTGTTGGGTTTTTTTCTTTTTTTTTTTAATTTTAAAAAGGACCAAACACATTGTTCTGTAAGAGAGATTTTGATCTCTTCAATATCTTCAAGAGAGGCTGCTCTAGCCTCCCATAGAAGGAAACACAATAGCTCACATTCTGCATTACATGAAGCACTTGTGCAACTCTCCTTTTCCTAACCCGCTCCAGAGACTGCAAGAAAAATGAAATTTAAACCATGTTTATTCTGCTACGGTGCCATGCAGCTGGAGCTGTCAGCCTGCCATGCTTCCAGGTCTGCAACCTGACTCAGGGTAAGTCTGATGGGTCAAAGTGGCAGGAATTCCCTTCAAGGAGATAAATCCCAGCAAAAAAAAACAATCCTCTTGGCCCATGGCAGAAGGGGAAATCACATGCCAGCTCTTTAGTTAAAGTTACAGCAAGTCAAGTAGCTGATACTTTTCCCCTCTCCTGGTAAGGGGGATGAGACATTGTTCACAAGGGTGTTCTGTCGTGCCTCGCTGATCAACCGGCAGGCCAAGTCCAGGAAGAGTTTTTCCACATTATCCGATTCTTTTGCTGAGGTTTCCAGATAGTACATGTCCTGCGCTTCAGAAAACTCTGCTGCTCTTTGCTGGGAGACTTCCCTCTTATCAGCTAAATCAATCTTATTACCTGCATTGATAAAAGATTTTAGAAAAGGAATTAATTTGACTTCCAAAGCAAGTAAAACAAAGTTGATAAGGGATAAAGAAGAGTTTGGTTTTGTATATATGTATGGACAGTGGTTTTGATGTGAAACTCTTAGTGCTTGCTCTCCCCTCCAAATAATGGATTCCCTGATACATGTGACCAAGTTCATTTAATATCAGCTCATTTAATGGAACATGCCTTGTGAACATCCAAGTCGGTTAGCTTTAAGTTAGCACCACTGCATCTGTTTGCTGCTATCAACCAACATTAAAAAGGATTTCCATTTTAATATCTATTGAAAATTCTCCTGTTCTTGCTCTGAGGAGCACTTAAAATGTCAATTATAGCATGTGAGACACTAAACATGATATTTCTCATGTCATTACAAGCTTTAAAAGAAGCCTGGCATGGAAGGCTGCTTTCCTATTGCAATATTCCCGTGAAGGATTTGGCTGTTGAGGCTGAAGAGGGATGGGCTTGGGGGGCACTTGCAGAGCGAGGTGGGGCGAGAAGCCAGCCCCTTCCTTTGGAGAGCTTGGTTCAGCAGAGAGTTGATTAATGCCTCAAGCAAGCATTTGATATGATTATACCCAATTACCAGCCACTTCACTTCAAACATGATGTTTTTGCCATCAATTAATCTTACAAAGAAGATAACAGACCAGGACCTGTGATAACAGGGGGCTGTGTCTACGGACTCAACAGGTTCAGGAGGAAACATCTCCTGGCCTTGTTTCTACCAGCAATTTTGTGAGAACTAGTGGGAGGAAGACCGCACTTCCACTGGCAAGCCACGTCTCATTGCCCTCCTCTTATCCGAGATGCCCTTTCTTTCCTGATAAAGCAGTTTCTTGGACCCGCAGCATACACTGAAGTTACCTTTCTAAACAAATTATCACTCAACACAAGTGGTTTATGGGTGTCACCATCTTCAAAGTGTGTGTTATGGCTGTTATCAGCCATATATTAATGATTAATATCATATATTTTGTGCTGTAGATGCTGATAATTAAGTTAATATTCCCTAGAAATTCACATATACATTTGTTAGTCATTTATTAATTATTTCTGCACCATTTGTACACATGCCATACCCTTCGCATGGAGTGTAATGAGTTTCTTGTATGGAAGCTCCTTAAATCCCAAGGCTCACTTGCAATACCACTGGGGCATGTAAAACTCAAAAGATTTTTAAAGCCCCCTTAAACACATTTTACAATCCTCTAGATTTTTCTTTTAAACAACAAACTATTAAAGGAGATAATGACACTGCAATATGAAACTTTTTGGCTTTCCCCAAGTTATTTTTCCATCGTTCTTTATATATCCTTGGGCCTTTAAAAGCCAAGTCCTAACTATCAGATGCTGAAAGCAGAGCATGGAAAAGCATGGGCAGGCAAAATAACCTTCACCTTGCTTATAGCAGACAGATGGCCTGAGGTCTGCTTTAGCTTGAGTTGAAGCTCTACAGATTAACATAACATTCAGTTATTTATTTTTAGTTTCCCTAAAATCCGTGCAAAAATATCCAGTTTTCCAGCTCTGCCCCACCTATGAATGCTACGATCCACACAACCATCACGTCCTGATGTGGTTCCCAGATCGTGACCCACCTGAGACAAGACTCTGGTTGTCCCCCAGCTATGGGGTACAGCAACCCACAGGCAACCACAGCTTGAGCAGATCCTTATACGTTTGTAGAGATCCGAGCTGGGAGTCACAAGGGAAACTGCTCTATTCTTAGCTCAGTTGGTAGCTGCACCATCGACACTTCAGTCCCGTAGCGGACCAACTGGTGGGAAGTATCCACCTCTGCATGCAATAGCCTTAGACCTGAGACAGGACCACACTTCAAGAAGTGGCTGTGGTGTCCTGAACATCACTATCAGCATCTTGGGGTTATTTGCAGAAGGAGTGGTCCAAGCACTGAGTTTAAGGCACCAGGTGTACCCCGTGCCCACCTGCAGTTACAGGTGGCAACAAGATCTGCTGCACCAGTTCGAGCATCCTGCACCACCAGTTCACACAGATGCCATGTTTTCCTCCTGCTAACACCTCCATCTGCCACCAAACCCCTGACACGCACAGCTCGCCCCCTCATCGCACCACCACCCCACTAGGACAATCGTCGCTTACCCACTAGCACGGTTATGACCTTGTTGCTGGCATACTGCTCGATTTCTCGCAGCCACTCGGGGAGACACCGGAAGGATTCTTCACAGGTGATGTCGTAGGTCAAGATTAACGCATTAGCRCTGCGATAGTAACTCTGCGTGATGGACCGGAATCGCTCTTGTCCTGCTGTGTCCCAGATCTGCAGCTTTTGGCATATCGAGGAAAGGTGGTAAAAGGGAAAAAAAAAATTTAACTTTTTTTATTTGATAGCAGCACTGTTTTGACCTTAAAAAATCCTTCAGGGTAAAACCAATGCTGGGAAAGCACTTAGCTCTTCTCCCCTTTGGCTTCTCCTCCCCCAGCATTTTTTGTTTCCGTTCTTGCACTTGTGGATTGAAATGCAAGGCACAAAGTCAGCTGGCACTGTGGCCGACGGCCCCTGGAAGCCGCAGGTCTGCGGGCTTTCATGCGACTTCTAGCATCTCCCTCTGCTGTGGACAGAGCTGCTGGCCTAGAGTCACAACGCAGGCGCCGGAGGGAGAAAGTCACTTCTCCTGCCCCTGAAGTACAACCAACAGCAGCATCCATCCCAAGAAGTAGTAAGAAAGCCTCTCCTCTAGCTCCCAAAGCTAGTTATAGTTATCCTGAGATGATGCACTGATGGGTGGAAACCACAGGATTGAACAAGGAGCTCAGCTGAAGGCTGATCCATGGACTCTAACATGTTTCCTCTCTACAACTTCAGCCATCTCACCCAGTTGCTCGCTGCCTGCCTTTCCAACATGTAGAACTGGTTGACACGTCCTTAACTATATCAAAGAGGTCATGAGTGTTTGCCAAACCCTCTGGGTCCAGGAAGACAACATACATTTCCCAATACAAACTAAACTCATACTGTTTTTATAATTTGACCATCTGATAGTTTTTCATGGGTCATCAAAACCTCAATTCTTCAAAAAGGCAAAGAAAGAAACATCCAAAATTAAAACATTTCAACATAAAAGAGTACTTCTCTGCTTCAGCTTTTATTTTTTTAAAGCACCCCTCCCTGGAATTAAGTGTGTGAAAGGGTGATTTCTAGCCAGAATCCTGTGTACTTTGGGAAGAAAAAGGTAAAGTATTTGAGATTTTTTCCATAGATTCAGCAGCCCGTAACAAAGAAAACCTTATTCTTGCCCAGTTCCAAAGTCAAACTACGCCAGCTAGTCATCATAAATGTGTTAGTTTGAAATGAGAGCTCCCAATAGCAGCTTTCAGACATGGGGTATGACTTTGAAAAAGTACATTTTTTGCAGAGAAAGTAATTTGTGGCTGGCTGACAGCTCCTGGGCACCTTTGTGCTTAATCTCTTGGCATAGTTGTATTTAAACGGCTGAACCTGGCACCTACAGTTAAGTGACACACAAAACCATAAGTGAAATTACTTGCACATGAAATTCAGATAACGAATGAGTCCCTGTTAAAACAAACCAGCCTCCAAACTCTGGCAGATGGCAAAATACAGATAATTTTGTTGTTGCTTGGCTATTTCCCAGGAAAAACATCTACTGATTGGTCTACTGGTTAACTCCAGCTTATATATGTTTCGCATTTATTGAGAAGATCTCCAAGCTGATAAAAACTTGATGTGAATATGTTCTCCCACCGCTTTAATATAACAGACATTGAAAGCAAAAGGCTTGCCCTGGGGGAGAGGGTTTCTTACTGGCTGCAACCGTGAGTCTACCTGTGAGCTGGGTGCAGAAGGCAGGGAAGAGCCCCCGACCTTACAGCCACTGATAAACTCTTCCTGCACACACAATGCACATCTCTCACTTCACCCCACTGATTATTTCTGCCAAATAAAAGTATTTCACAGCAACCATTTTACTTGCATCATTTTTTCAGAGGAACCAAAGGACAGTGCCTGACTCAGCCTGCAGAAAACCTAGATGTTTATTTTCTTGGAGCCAGCTGATGCTTCCTGCTCTCCCAACATTTGCACCTACATGCTTTATGCATACAAACATTTCCACCAAGTACAATAAGATCACAGATCCATATAGCATAGCCCTCTGTTTGCAGCACTGAGGATGCTTTGACCAGCACGATAACTGCTATCTACTTCGCTTGAATTTGTGTAGCCTCTTAGTACAGGTGTTGTACATATTTTGGGTTTTATTAGAAAAGTCCAGGCAGATCAAAAGCCCCCTCAACTGCACAGTGCGGTCTCAGCTCATCTGTCAGCGAGCTTTAGTAGCCGCTTATATCTGATATGGCTTGCACACAGCTTTCATGCTAGCAAGTCCCTCTCCACTGACTTTCAAATGCAATTTTGAAAGCTGGAAAGTATTTTTCCCCAGAAATCTATCATTTATTTTCAAGTCTGAAAACCTTTTCAGTAAACGGCTCTGCTCTCTCATCCTGGATCCCAGCAGACGTGCAGGAGATGCTGCCCAGCACAGAAGCGGAGTCACGGCTCTGGCACTGTGAAATGAGCTAGCAGTCACAGAAGCGCCTCATTTGACTGATGTCATTTTTATTGCTCTGTGCTCTGAGTCATTCCTGCTTTTCCCGCTCATTAAATGTTTATTCTCGCTAGCACTGCTTACTCAAAAAGTTTCAGCTACAAGATCACTCCCTGAAAGAAATCCGCTTGCCTTTCAGACTCCAGAAGGCTCATTCAAATGCCCAAATGTATCATACTATGCTTCATCCCAAGCTTGGTCATTGTGGCTGAGCTCTGGCGATTCCAATTTACTCCACCAGTGGGGTTGGGAGAGGGACTTTGATTTAACAACTCATTATTTGCTATAGCTGGTACACCAGCTACCACTTGCTAAGGCTCTGTGAAACACACGCCAGCCCCAAGGCGATTGAGAGAGTTGCTTGGGTGGACACCTGTGCATTCATCAGACATTTGCAGGGCAGCAGGGGCTTACCATGCTGACAAGTTTGCATTTAGCTTGTAGAGCTTCCCTGAACCGTCCTTGCCCCTGAGATAGCCCATGTTGACACGACTGCTCCCAACTTTCTCTTAAGGAGTTTGCATCCTCGTCCAAGCTAGTCTTAAAACAGGATTATGTCATGGGAGCAACAAGTCAAGCGCAGACAAATCCTTAGGGTGAGTTCACCTGTCCAAAAACCAGACCTCCCATATAAGCGATGTTCTTAAGGCTCCATCCGTACTTGACAGGGAACCAGATGCTTGGAAAGGAGAGGTGTCTGAAGTGGATGGGATTCATCTTCCTCAAGATTTCTTTTCTCTCTCCTTTGACCAGGACAATCTTGAGACAGCTGGTTTAAGTCAGGTATATAAGGGAAAAAATGAATTCCACCTTCAGTGCAGTACTTAAGCCATTTACCATCTTAGATCCTCTGAGCTGCTCCACTGGAGCTGGTTTTGGCAGAAAGAAGCATCTCTGCTGTCCGAGGAGCCTGGACAAGCAGCATCCGTGTCCCCGCCAACCCCGCTACACCAGATGCCTGCTAATGAGCATCGCAACCACCGAACTAAGCACTGACACCACAGGGGCTACACGTGATCCTCACTGCTTTCCTCCCTGCTGCTCTGTCCCACTTGCACAGCAATGTGCTGAACATTAACTCTGTCTTTATCAGGGGAAGATATTTACACCTCTTGTCCTTCACCTGCTTAGGCTAGAAGGCCTTCTGGTCAAGGACCATCACTTGCCATAGGTTTGTACAGCTCCTCACGCAGCGGGGTGGCAGCCTGCTGACACGATCACGGCTTTTAAAAATCTGTCCTAAACTTAGGAACACACCACCCGATTTTCTTCTCAAAAAAACCTCTGCACTGAAATACAGGTGAAAAAACTCAGGGTTGAAAATCTGCACAAGTCCACTGTTTCCAGCACAAGCTTAAAAATGGGTCTCAATGTCACATCCAGCCRCTGTCACACTGCTCTCCCATTTGCTCACTAGTAGATCTGATGAAGGCAGCAAGGGGAAAAAACCCTGTTTTTTGCTTTGATGCACCCAGATTTAACACAGGCAGAGTAATTCCAGGAGCAGCTCAGGGACCCTAGACACYTTGACATTAGAGGCTCAGATGACCATACTCTTCTCTCGCCTCTTGAGCACCACAGTAGCTCTAGCAAAATCTCTACTAATGAGCGAAGTGGCGCCAGCCAACGTCTCTGGGCRCTGGAACCCAACCATGGATCCCATTAAAGCATGAGATTGGTCCCTGGTGTGTTTTGACCCAGGCAAAGTAGCTCTCTGCCAAGTGATGCTCAGGCTCACTTTGGGAGTTAGCACAGGACAAGGACAGTTTCCCAGCAGCAGTTTGGTTGCAACCACCCTATTGTGGAGGGTGAAAGAGTTAATAATGCAGACATTGCCCTTCTCACTTCAACCTGTTGACCAAAGCATCAGTATTGTGACCATCTCAACTTCTCCCAAAACCATAACTCGGCAGAAGTGGAAGATGGGCCTTCGTTGTGCAGAACCGCACAGGTCCAGAAGCCTGCTCTCCTCCACCAGCCATCTCAGGAGCTCACAGGAGAAGACCTTCACTGAGCACATCCCAGCGGGAATACAACAGATTTCAGTTTACCAGAACTGCCATAAGTGGAGGTTGCACTGAAGCGCTTCTTTGCACCTCCTCAACCCCAGCCAGGCACGATCTCAGTGTCTCCTAAGCAAGGAAAGAGTTTTGCAAGATCTCCCCTTTCCATTTTCTCCCTTAGAGAAGGTTCGCTGTTATGATCCTGATGGTAATTGTGGAGAGGGACATAAAGATTGTTAGACCCAGCATTGCGTGAGCCATGCCAGACAGCCCTGTGCTTCCCCATGGGCCTTCCAGCAGTGAGAAACCTCAGCTATGATACTATCACACGAGTTTACGCTGAAAACCATCAGGCTCCTACCTTTACTTTTTCACCGTTTATCTCCACAGTTTTAATCATAAAGTCAACCCCAATCGTGGCTCCTTGACCAGGTGGGAAAAGCCCCTGAAAGAAAACAGAGTTTCATTAAGTAAATTTCTGTAGCTCTCTCTGGGTGCCAATCCTCACCCTTTTCCTCTCCCTTGTCCCCTTCCCCAGACACTTATTTCCATCACATTTAGAGAAGAAAACGTGACATTTCCCCTGTACAAAGGTTACCATAATTCAACCCCACAGTGTTTTCACTGCCTACACCTCCCTAGTCGTGTAGCAAGTCATTGACTTGAGGTGGGAAAACAGGAGAAGAAAAGGAAGATGCATACAGGGAAAAAGAGAGAGGAAAAACCCTTCTGCTTCTGTGCAGTTGGAAGAGGCAGGGGGAGGGTGGATGGAGGCCCTCTGTCCCACTTCCCAATGCCTTGAAAGAGGTAGGAGCGCCTCCATGGGATGAGATGCCTTTGCTCCTGCAACCTCATACCTTCCCTCTCCCCTCCACCACACACCATGGCATGGAAAGGCATTTCTGGCAGCTCCCAGCACCTGGGCCACATCCCTGCACAGCATTTCGTGAGAAGCACGGAGCCAGCCACTACTGGTGCCACAGGAATGGCAAGGGCTGGCATGATGCTGGTGCTATTTGATTGCAGCACTATCGGAAATGAGCAACAGCAAACCAAAAAAACCAACCAAACAAACAGCTTTTTCATTTCTGGTGTCTAGGTCTACAAAGTCRTGTTGATTTTGGGGAACATCCATCCCCCGTAGCAGCTGTGCTGCCAAAGCACAAACAGCAGAAGTGGCCACAGATTTTTGCGGTTAACCCTTTGGGGTTGACTAGCTTTACTGCCACCGGCTGTCACATGCAGTTGGAGAGTGTTTAATATCACCATGGCTTTAAAACTAAAATTAACAGTGAGGGGAAAAAATGCTGACAATTCCTAGTGGAGAGTGCAACAAAAACCCTACAACTAATGGTTTTTTTTTTTTTTTTTTTTTTTTTTAGTCGACCAAGTCGACTCCCAGGTCCTTTTCTGCCGGGCAGTTTTATAGTGCGTCATGCAAAACCTTCTCTTGCCGCGGCTCACAGAAGCCTGGTCCTCTCCCTGTTATTCTGCCACAAAAAAAGTCTGGTGTTTAACAGAAGACACTGAACTGACAGCCYAAGATCCAGATTATTTCATTATCTACTAACAACAAATAACAGGGAGAGCTTTGTGCAGTGGCAGGAGGGATGGGGAGGGGAAGGCACGTGGGAGCACACCAGGAGATGTGCTGGTCCTTATAACCAGGCTAGAGCACCTCAAATCAGGAGGAATTGTCCCAGTGGCTTTCAGAGAGGACCTTCCATCTTCAGAGAGGGATGAGCTCTCTCCAATGCAAGATCGCCAACAGGGCTAAGTACAGCACTAGGTACAGATGTGCTGTTTGTGCCAGTACGTTGCTACAGGTGATGCACGCACCAACAGTRAGGACAACAAATTACATTGGAGCTGCAATGCCAGCGAAGCCCTTAGTGCACGCTCCACGCTTCCGTCCCAGTGCTGTCCCCACCCCGACATCCCACATCCAAGAGGTGGCCAACCTTACCTGAGTGAAGCGACGGACTAAGCAGGTCTTCCCCACACCGGCGTTGCCAATTAAAACAATTTTGAAGAGGAAATCATAATCTTCCATACTCATTTACGCAGCTGCAAGAGAAAGAGAGCACAACACGATGTGAATCAAGGTGGTGGGGAAATGCCCTTTTATTCCTGCTGAACTTTGTTACTCCAAATATTCAGAACAAAGGTCTCCTGGTGCGTACATGGCTCCCCAGATAAGGGAGAAGAGCCCTTCCYGCTCCGAGCCAGGGCATCCACGTAGTCCAACGTCAGCGGCCGCATTTTGGCTTTTGCGCCATCTCACCTCGCTGCCCATGAATTAGAGATGCTGGTTTTCAGCTTTCAGAGCAAGGCTCCACAAACCTGAGCCACCATTTCTTAAGATTTCCCCAAATGTTTGTTTTGCTTTTAACTGTGTCAGCTCCAGAGGACAGCATGGACTTTGCCACCTTGTCCGAGGGTAACGCGTAATTTATTTCTRTTAGGGCAACAGGGAGCTCCTCCAGGCGGGTGCTGGGTATGCACGGAGCAGGGCTGGGGGGCGCATGGTGGCAGAACAGACAGGGAAATTAAAATAATTTAAAAATAAAAGCAGCAGCGTTTGCCTTAAAGACAGAATGAGCTCATTTGCTAAAAC